>CAJNDV010027713.1:31071-56880 GCA_905221635.1 Symbiodinium sp. CCMP2456 | reverse complement strand
ACCGAGACTGTTTGGGAGCCTCCAAGCATGTGAAGGTGGGCGGAGCTTGACGGCGCTTGCAGCACTGCATGGCCAGCATGCTGCGGGCTCAGGAAATCGGAGGGAATTGCCGAGGGTTTGGGTATTTTGATAAAGTTTGACAATAGCACTCAGAAGTGGAGAGTGATCTGCTGGGTTGGCGGATTTGTCCGGAGCTGTTTGCAGCTTCAGAGTATCGGAATGGGTGTTTAAAGCGATACGAGGCTCTACTGGATGCACTTTTGGAGAAAACCTCAGGCGACGTCCGGGCTGCACAGGGAGCGTCTTGCGTCCAACTGCTAGCCGTCCTTGAAGCTTCAAGCGCCTGAGTTGAAGCAGGTACAGGTTGGCATCGGTTGAAAGCTACAAGTAAGTAGAGCAGAGTTGTTCGGCATGCAGGCGGTCCTGTGGCTGCGCGAAGTGAAAAGGCTCGTGGCATCGGCTGCGCTCAAGTGCTTCTGAAGTTGCATACGTCTACATAGACTTCTGCCTGGGCAAGGCTACATCGAAGAGGAGGACCAAAGTAGATCAGGAAGTTTCGGAGAAAGCTGGCGCAAAGTTAGAGAAGGCTCGGGCAAAGCTTCGGAACGTGCCACAAGAGCTGTTTGATTCTGCAGGTGGTGGAATTTCCAGACGCCGAGGAAGCCCCCAGCCAATCTACCGGCAAGTGCGCCGAACATGCCCTCAATTGCCCATGACGCGGCGATACGGGCGACGTGAAAGTCCACATGGCCAAGCGCATTGCTTCTCGCATCCGCAGGCCGAGAAAAGGCGAGGGCCATGGCAAAGACGCAGACAAGGACGGGGCAAATGTGGCTGAGGGCCTGAGCTGAACCTTGTTCGTGCGCGCTTGCACTGGCGGGAAGGGAAGACCAAGCACAGGACCATAGCAAGAAGGATGCAAGTGAGCGAAAGCCAAGTCCCACTCGAAGCCATTCAGGCTTCTAGTCGGATGTTCACGTTTCAGCTGTAGGCAAAGGCCAGATCCTCCGAAACATGCCATCTAAGGAAAGGACCAGCGCAAGGACCCGGGGAAAGACTCAACCATGTCATCCCAAACTGTGCACTAAAGCGCCCTTGCTGCTGTGGCCCGCTTGTCAATGCTCCGGTCCGATCTCTGTCGTGACGATCCGAAGGAAGCCAGGGACGACCCTGAATCAAAAGGCAAGGAGGGCTCACACCTCGAAGTGCCAAAGAACAGCACCAGGGGGAAGCTTCAGCAGGACAGAAGCTCCGTGCATCTGCGTGTGGCTTCGATAGATTCCCATAGATCTCATGCGGAGGAGGGGAGCAAAGCTCACCTGGAGCCTACTGAGCCAGCTGAGTCGGTTCCCGGCTCACTGCACCGTGCTTTTTGTAACCTGCCATGAAGACGTGCCTCGGTTTGCCCGGATGCGATGAGGTATCAGCCGTGTCGCAGCAAAGCTCGCGTAGCCGAAAGACCGATGTCACTGAAGATGAGGAGGCTGAGGGCGAGGATGGCAAACAGACCAAGAGGATCAAACTACAAAAGCAGCCAGACATGGCACTGTGCCTGCCTTAGCCTAGCACAGATTTAAGATTGCAGTTTCCCCGCCTTTGACTCGCAGGTACGAGCAGGCCGAGGCCTTCAACAAAACCCTTCCAGCAAAAGTTGATTTCAGCCGCGTGGTCACGTATTTGGACCTCGCAGCCCCCGTCTTCATATAATCATGTAGTTGCATCCGAGGTGTGTCGCAGGCCGTGGGGACTCAGCTTGAACTGTGTGGTTCCTCGCCCCAACAGGGGCAGAAGTTCACTTCCTTCGCGGTTTCTGTGGGCTGAATGTGTTGTCTAGGGCCGAGGGAGGCAACATTCGAGCATTTAAGATTTTGGCCTCAAGGCCTGCTTGGGGGTACTTGCTTCGGCGAGCGACGCTGGAAAGGTTTTCGGCAACATTGCTGCATGCTGCATTCCGCCCAGTTCTTGCTTCCCAAAATGCCAAAATGCACATGGCCAGGCCCTGGCAGAAGTGGACGACGATGGCCGAACTCCCCTAGGGCTGGCGGTGCAGGTCCTCGCATTACATGCTGTGCGATTTACGCCTTGCAATGGGCATGCACTGGGCATGCTGGGGTACGGTACGAAGATGTGCGGCCGATGCTAGTTTTGGCAGAGGCCGGCCATGTGCGCGTGACCCTGCTGCTCTTGGAGAGAAAGGCATCTTTGGAGGTGGCTGACAAAACAGGCGGGTACGTACATGCGATAGTTGGACCGTGTGCAAAGTCAAGGCATAAGCAATGTGTCGTCGCGGAGGCAACACGATTCTGATGCTGGCAGCGCGAGGTTCGTCTCGTACCACTCTGATGATTGTGGAGCGGCAGCCTCAATCCCATGGTAACGCTTCAGCTTTGTCCTTGGTTCGGCAATGCGCTGGGCCGCTGCACTGGCTCTTGTTATTGCATGACTGTTATATCTGCTGCCGAAGTGGATAGCGACTTGTCTTTTTAGTGCTTGATTGTGAGGCACCTCCTGGCGGCACGTGCAGATGTGCAGGCATTGCATAGCTCGCAGGAGGGAAGGTGACGAGGTACACCCCATTCGAACGGCCTGCTCAGACACAGGAACTGCTTTCGCATGCAACGTGCTGGGTTGGACGTAGCCGTGTCGTGTGCTGCTCCGAAGCACCAAATGTGCTTTGAAGGCTCAAAACGACGACAAATGCACCGCAGCAGACGTTGCCAAGGCCCCCTTGCTGCGTGAAGTGCTTTCTGCACAAGAGACACTCTCTGCCTCGGACGTGACATCTGTGAAGGCTTAATGCTGTCCCACTGATCGGAATGCAGGCTGCACAGAGAACAGCACAGCTTGGCGCATTGCAGGTACCGAAGGTGCGAAATTTTCTCAAAAATCAGATCGAGCGGCTCCAGGCCAACTCAGGGCTACCGAAGCATCCCGAAAGGGTGGGCAGGTTTCTCGAAGTGGAAGCTCATCGCCCCTGCTTTCACTTCTGCCCAATGTGTCAATTTGGGCAATTCCAGAGATATCTTCACGGTTTTCACAAGGTGTCTGATTGCTCGATGGGCATTTCTTCAAAGCCTTTCCTTTGCTGCACAACAGAGTCCACCTGTTATAGTGTAGTCACTGCCGCGATGCTACATGCTGAAGCTTGCAGCTGTGGTAAAAGAAGGAGACGCAGAAAACCCGGGCAAGTCAAGCTGTTTGAAGCTACCGTTCTTCCCGATGCCTGTCCGACTCTTGCAGCCTGCATCAGGTCGGCAAGAAGCTCGGTCAGTCGCAGAGCCTTCCTGCTTTGAAGGCGTGCCCCACGCTTCTCTGACTGCTGCCATGTGAACGGAGGGTGTCCTGTAGGCTGCTGCACCCGAGCGGAGGAACAGCCGGAATAGCGAGCAGTAGCCCCAAGACTTTCCTGTGAGCCCGTTTTGTGGAAACTGTGCTTGCTGAGGTCTGAAGAGTCTCCCCCGCAGCCGGCATCAATGTTGCCAGGCCTCAAGCGGCATCCGTACATGTCATGTCAGCGTCAAAACCTCTGTGGTGTGGCCGCTGCTTCCTGCGAGAATCGCTAGGTGTGATGCACCACGTTAAATTTAAAGCCAAAGTGCGCAGGTTAGCCCACTTGTCATGTCATGGGTGCCGTCTGGATCAGAGGACCGCATGTATCTTTAGCCCATATGTCCGCCTCTCAAAATGCTCGACTCCACCATACCAGCCCGCTTCCTCTCAGGTGTGGTTTAGGTTTAGACATACAAGGTTAGATAAGACTAAGACCGGATAGCCAATCCTCCAGCAGCACTGGAAACGAGCAGGCGTAGGTCCTTCATGAACTTTGCGGCTCCGCCGCCGTGGGCAGCCGAGGCCACCCCACACGCCCAACACAGTTTGGCGGACCTTGCTGGGGCGGCAGTGCCCTTCCCCGGTGTTCCTTGGGCACCAGCCTCCCGCAAGGCACCCGTGAACTTTCTGCCGGCCTGGCAGGAGCTACAGCTGCAAAATCAGCAGCTCCCGCAGAATGTGGGCCCACTTCCCCTCCACCAGCCAGTCGCCTTTCAGGCTCCGCATGCTCCGCTCGGTCACAGCCAGGGCCAGGGCCAGGGCCAGGGCCAGGGAGGGATGAAATCAGCGAGGGGCCCTCCGCCTCCAGCCCAGAGCTTCGGCTTTGCCTTTCCGGGTGAGCTGACAGACGAGCAGGAGAAGAAGGAGAAGAAGAGACGTCAGCAGCAGGAGATGCAGATGGCCCTAGCCGCGCAGATCAAGGAGCAGCGAGCTCGCAAGGAGACGGACAAGTCCGAGGCTCGAGCGGAGGCAGCTCCGAGGGAGGAGCCTGGGCCCTCTGGGCTCTCTGGGCCCTGGGAGGGTATGGGCAGATCTGGTCCGCAGCTGGGGCCGAGACAGCGGCGGCCAGAGCCCGAGCCGGACCAGCGAGAGTTAGAGCGTCGCAGACAGCAGCAGGAGCTCGCGCGGGAAAGGGACAAACTCTAGCCCATATATAGCCTAGCTATGCCTAGCTTCTAGCTTGCCAGATGAACGATCTGATCTTTGTTTCAGCGCTTTGGGGCTAAGGGTATGAGGGTATGTCCGAGTCCTGCTTCGCAGTTTCCCTAGACCTAGACTGCAAATGCGATAGAATCCGATAGAATGCACCAATCCCTGTTCTACGTACCAAGCACTATACTCGGGTTCAGTTTTTTTTTGCGCGCTCCTGGCTTAGCTCTAACGGGATGGTGGTTCGAACAGTTTCAATTGCTGAGGCCTGTACTGCTATTGTTGTTGCTACCGCTGCCACTGCTGCTACTGCTGCTGCTGCTGCTGCTTCTACGGCTGCTGCTACCGTTGCTGCTGCTGCTGCTGCTCCTCCTGCTCCTTCCACAATTTTCGCATATTTCTCAGGAGCTCCAAAGGGTCTTGGCGGCCCAGGTGGAGGAAGCGAAGCAGCGGAAGGAGGAAGCCAGGCAGCGTCAGAAGGAGGAGGAGGATCGAGAGGAGCAACGCCTTCGACGTGAGATTGAAGAAGAAAACCAAAAAGAGCTCCGGAAGGCTGAGAAGCATGAGGCAAAGAAGGCACCTCGTGCTCGCGATGCGGATACAGAAGCGCGGGAGACCGCAACGGGTCGCTCCACTAGAACCCGGGAGCGATTCCGTGACGAGCCTTGGCGCGAGTCCCACTCCGGCAGACTCCGAAAAACCCGGGATCGGCTCCGGGATACGCGCCACGGCCGGTCCAGGCGGACCCGCAACGAATATCCTCGAGACTGCGAGGCCTCTCCCAGCCGAGAGCTCCGCGAGTGGCAGTCGCCGGTGCCATCAAACGCAGGCCCAGCAGATACAGCAGGAACTTGGGCTGGTACTTGCTCTCCGCCCCCACGAAGGAAAGGCGACAGAGAGAGGCGAGATGGTCGAGAGGGGCGAGAGGAGCTCGGCTTTCAGGGCTTTGTGGAGCAGCAGAGGCTGCTGGCAAGCGAGATGCAGCGACAAGTCTTGGAGCTGAGAAACCAGCGAGATGAGGCGCGGGAGCAGGCTCTGAAGGTGAAGGAAGACGCCATCAACGACCGTCACCGACACCTCCAGGACCAGCCTTTCGGGGTACGGGGGTTTTCTAAGGCAGTCTTGGTGCCTTCCTTCACAGGTTGTTTTGATTTTGATGCTCATTCTTACAACAGTGTTGTAGAGTATTGATGCGCCCGAGGAGTTGCAGCAGTGCTTGCTGGACCAGCTGCAGAGCAAGCCTGAGCCCAGCAAGGCCTCGCAGGAGATTGAGAACGAGAAGTTCAAAGAGAATCCGGTGAACGGGCTCGCCGACGACCTGCCCGAGGTTTGGGAGCATTCCATCGCATCGCATTCGCGCTTTGTGGCCATTGATGCCGGCTTGGCAGTGCTTCATGGGGCACTCAAGCAGCCCGAGTTGCCCCATGCATCTGTTTCGGAGGCTCTAGTTTCACCCCTCGAAGTTTCACACAAAAGGGACGGTCCCGGTGTTCAGTGCCATGATTTGAATGACCTTGGCTACAAGAAGTCGCCGGATCAGCCAGCTGCAGCTCCGCCGCATTCTTCTCCGCTTCCTGCCAGCGAACAAGGCAGCTCAACTGGAGGAGCTTCTCCAAACTTCCGGCTTACAGAACAGCTTGACAAGGACAAAGCTGCTGCATTTCGGAAGGCTTTAGACACTGCAAGTGGTCTTCCTGCAGATTTGCGCGATGACTTGTGTGCCCTGTTGGAAGAGTCAGTGGAGACGGTGATGCCACCGGTGATGCCAGCGCCCTCGGCTGCCCAAGGCAGTCGTGCTGGCAGACCGCCCGTTGGCAAAAGCGACGTCAAGGGAGAAGGGATCCCAGGAATCCCCTTTCCTTCGGGTCCCCAGCGGCCGCACGCAAGTAGAGCTCGTAGCAGCACGCCTGGCACAGCAGAGCTCACCACAGGCACAGCCGCGAGGCGCCACAGTCGGGAGGAGCGGCGAGCTCACAGCGCTGCCGAGGCCTCCCGGCGCGAGGCCAGCGCGTGGAGGCGCAGCGACGCTTTGGCAGCCGCTGCTGCTGGCATCGTTGGGGTGCCTCAACTAGGTGAGGCTATGTAGCAATAGATGGAACCCTGGAGCTGTACAGAATTGAGTCTCGGCTTCGTCCCGAGTCGAGGATGCCAAGGCTGGCTGATGTAATGGGCTCGGCAACTACCTGCAGATGCCAGAAGCGTCGTCTGCTCGCTGCTACAGCCCGACTCTCTTTGCAAAAGGCTGCTGCTAACGGAAGTCACATTCAGTTCTCTTTATTGCATTATGACGCCTTGTTGTGATGTACTCCGCCAGGCGGACGAGTTCGTCTCGAACACTTGCTCCCCGGATGTATCTCATGTTTCAACCTCCTGTTCCAAGCCACAATTGCCATTGAGACTACGAGCTAGCCTCTGCCTAGGCCCGCCAATGTTCCGTCTGCATCTCGTTGTTCCAGACCGGCGCTGTCAGAAAGCCCACCCCTGTAGCATGTGAGTCTGGTGATGAGGCCAGACATTCTGGAGGCCGGGCTGCAGTGCTCAGAAGCTTTCACTAGACTCGACTGACTAGACTCTCTACTCCAAACCTGTGCGAGCAGGACGCAATCCTTACCTTGGTGAGCCTGCGTCGTGCACCGCAACCCAGGGCGATCGAAGTTGCGGCCTGGAGCTCATTCTACTCTTCCAGGTTTTTCGAGCCTTTGCGAAGTGAGCGTCTTAGGCTGCCACAGCAAGCTAATGTTGCTGGGCTTGGGCGGGTAGCAGTGGTAGGGAGAAGCACCCGCGGCATCTTCATGGAACGTTCCAGATTTTAGATGGCCTTTCAATGCTCAACGGTCCGCTTTCGGAGCTCAGGTGCACCCCATCACCCAACAAACGCTAGGCTGGAGCGCCTGGACGTTTGCAGCTCAGCGCAAAAGCAGTGCGAGCCCGAATCTTTCGGCCGCAAGGCCACGCTTACGTGGACTACGATGACGAGGTGTTGGCAATACAGCTTGCCGATGCCAAATGCGATGCCAAGAAGGATCCGTTTCGAGGCCGGGCAAAGGCGATGTCTGGCAGGCTGAGACCTTGCCGACGTGGGTGATATTTAACAGGCTCATGTGTTGGTATGCCAAGCCTTGCATGTGCGAGAGCGTGCGCACCCACACGCCCTGAGCAATCGTGAAGTTGCAAACGAGTGGCAGGCCTTCGAAACAACCTCGCACTCGAACACAAGTGCTCCTCAGGCACAGTGCAGCTCCTCAAAGAGGAATGCTTTCGCCCCCTGCGCCGAGCCTCTCGAGCCTCTCAGGGCCTGGACCCCAGGAGGCCGAAAGTTCCGAACTCCTCTCAGGGCCTGCAGCTGCTCCCGGGGTCCCGTGTCCTTCGGAAGCGCCCTTTTCCGGTGGCTTCGGAAGCATAGAAAGCCTCACTGCCCAAACGTCTGACGCTGTTGCAGCACAGTGGATTTGCATCAGCGTCTTGTGGCCCGAGGATCCTTGTGAGCAGCAAGGCTCTGTGATTCGGTATTGACGCATGATCTGGCTGATCTGGTTCTCCGGAGGAGACCAGTATTTCGTGCTCCAGCTGCCCGTTGGTAGGATATGTCGGCTCATGACTCAACATCTACTGCGTCCCTTCCATCTTGAAGCATTGCTTCGTACTACAGTTGCGTTCCTTAACCTGGCCTACCTCATGCAGCTTTATGCATGACGGCTAGTAGCAGCCTGGCCTCTTCTTCCAAAATACAGAGGACCCCTGAGCCTGAGTTGAGACAACTCTGCCTCTTCGCGGCATCATGCGGTTTCAATGGGTCGAGGCCCAAGATGCAGACCCTAGGAAAAAAACTGTGCTTGGGAGTGTTTGTTAATTGTTTGCCGCGGCTGACGCTGTACATTACTGCTGGGGCTTTTGTGGCCTTTCAGCACCTGCCGTCTCAATTTTTAAAGTGGCCGTGCCCAAGGCACCACTGTTATGGATGATTTGGGCAGAGAGTCCAGTCATCAGGGACCCTGGCAGACTACTTTCCGAAGTAGCCCAGAAGTTGGCAAGTGCTGTTCCCTGCCTCGAAGTGGCTAGGGGCAGCACGCCTCGCTTCCAGGTTCCAATAGCAGCGACCTAGCGCTGGAAGATGTTCGTGTATTTTCGCACCAGGACGGAAGATGTCTTTATTGCCTCTTACATCCTGTTACATCGCACTGAACCGTGCTTTCTGTGAGCGCGAGTTTTACTTGTCAACCTGCCTTGCCCGCTCATGGCTCACCCTTAGTCGTGGTCCCTTTCGTCTCCACTGTGGACATTCATCTGGTGCTACGCGCAGTGAGTGAAGGAGTTGTTTCTGTCTTAGACATGGACGAATTAACTATAGGACATTGCCGGCCACCTGAAAAGGCGAACCGAATAAGGTCGGCGTCTACAGCTTTCACAGACTTACATGTCATGGCACGGAACAGCGATGCCCGAATGGGGAAGTGGCCATGCTCGACCCTCGGAAGAAACACTCATGTGCAACAAGATCAAGGTGAACTCTTCGGAAGACATACGTTGCCACCTTCTGAGGCTGATAGTCGGCGCTCGTCGTGGCCGCCGTCCCAGATGATACAACCTGCCGATTAACGAGCAACCGTTCTCTCGATTACGATGTCGCAAAAGTGACAAAAGTGCTTCTGCGGCCGTGCGCGTGCACGAGGTGTAGTGCTTCCCTGGAAGGTGCGATGGCTGCGTCAGGTTGAGAAAGTTGCATGCAACACTGATTTTCTGTCGCAGGACGTGGGGCCAGAAGCATCGTGGCCACGCTGTATGCACAGTTCTCGGCGTGACCCGAAGCAGGGACAAACTTATTCAAACAGGGACAGGGAGGGCAGAACGTCGCATAGATGCAAGTAGTCGACGGTGCCAAGCTCTTTCCTGTTCAAGGCTCAGCAAGAGAAGCTACACAACCTCGAGTTGAAGCTGAGGCGCGAGCTCGGAAACCGAGCTTTGGGCTGAGAAAAAGCTTGTACGTCACCATAATCGAAATTATGATCTGGTCCAGTCGCCTGTCCAAAGGCTAGGTCCGCTAGATGATCTGGCTGTGTCCGGCAAGTTCTCGGGCTGCCAGGCAGCTTCAAGCAACTCCCAGTGTTGCAGCGGAACAGCCCCGAAATCGAGGCAGGATGTGTATGGAGCCATGCTGATACGAGGGAGCCCAAGCAATCGCAAACAAAAACAGCTATGACTCTCAGAGGGCCTGGTAGGGCCTTTTTCGCAACACTTTCTGTGCATTCAGCCAATCACTGTGACAAAGCGGGTGACGATGGTTGACTTGGCGACCCCTGACCATTGAGCCGCCGGCCGACCACAAGCCGATGACGAGTGCATATGTGCTTGAATGTATGCACATATTGAAATGGGTGACACAGTTCTTTCCCTCCCTCTCCCTCTCCCCCTCAGCCTACCCCTTCCTCTACCTCTCTCCCTCCCTAGTCTTCGTTTCTGTTGGTACTCGCAAGGCTCGTTGGGCGATGCACTGCTATTTTGGCACTGGTGCATGTCAACAATCCCCCGTAATATCTCCACTGTGTGAGGGATGACCGCATTTATGCCGCAGGTTTTCCTTTCAAATCAGAGAGAACCGTTATCTCCCTCACAGGCATGTTGGGCGTTCACGAGAATCTTGCGCAAGTTGCGGTGCCCAACATTGAGATCGTGATCCCGGACTTCGTGGACTGCTCGGGGCCAGAGCATGCGGATTGGCAGGATTTTCGAAGTATGTTCGAAGAAGTGTCCGAACATGCATCTGCGCGGAGCGAAGACGCTGGAACGCCTTCCTTTCCGTTCTTCCATCCCTCGCTGGCTCGTGAAGCTCATAGGCTCTACAAGAAGTGGTATGGTCTCGAGGTCTTACTCTGGCAGCCTTTTGGCTTCTGTCAGGATACTTAGTCCGATGATTGTTTGTTTTCAACCCCGTGCCGGCACTTGGTGCAGGTATGCTGCACAATGGCATAGAAGACTATCCGCCGGGCGCAGCCTTGTTCTACCATAGCTGCCATTTTCAGGAGCGGACGGAGTACTGCCTCTACGGACATGTCGCGGCCCTCACCTATTTGGCCAAGTACACAGCAGAGGAACATGTGTCTCACGACTTCGCCAGGCACGCGATGCGGCTTCTCCACTGGAACCTTTGCCTGGACTTCCTTGAGTCTTCGAAGTGGGCAGCTTGGGGCTTATCGATTCTAACGCTTTGGGACATGGTCCAGAACTTTGCATACCCGCAAGTCTCCCTTCTCCACCAGTACTTAGACTGGGGTCCTGGGACGGCCCCCACTTCTCAGCCGCCCTCGGAGGCTCAGGGGTCTTCAGGTTTCTGGATCTTGGAGTTGGGGACCCACCGTGCACTCTCCAACGAGCCTGTCTCTATGCTGAAGCGCATGCTTTCGAACTATGACGTGGTCCACGAGAACCCCATCAAGCCATACCAGGGGCGAGCCGAGGCCTTTGTTCATCCGTTTCCACGGTCTTGTAGCCCGAACTGTCCTAACCAGCAGCTCAGTGGCAACTTGTCAATGTTCCGTCGGGGGCTACATGCTAAAAAGGGCTCCTTGACTAATCAGAGAGTAACCTGGCACAGTCCAAGGCAAGACAGCGTCCCGTACAGCTTCCCTGTCTTCGAAGATATGGACCAGTCAAGAAAAGGCTTCCATGAGTGGGTGCAAGGAAGCCTCTTCAACAAGGTTGAAATACGAAAAGCAAGCCTCCTGCTGTGTACGAACCCGATCTACTACTGCAATTTCTTCGCCGGCCTCAACAAGACAATCCTGGGCTACTTTGGCCTTCCCCTGCTGTACATGGTGCCGGAAAGCAGTTGGTCAAGGTGAGGGCTTCTCAGCGAGAGGGTGTTTCCAGACAGCTTCTGAAGTGGCAGTAGTTGACAGTAAAACATAATGAATGACATAGTGACATAGTGCAAACAGTGCATGTCCCCGTCAGCTGGATCGACGAGTTCATCGACATGGCCTCCATGCCCACAAGTTTCTTCGTCTCCAACAACCGGTTGCATTCCGAGCAGCTTGCGTGGCAGAGTGGCGTCCGGCTCCACGTGCTACAGCCAGTGGCCGACTATCTGAAGGAAAGATACTCTCCACAGAGGTTGGGGGATATCCTTGTGCCCGAACCCCGGGAAGCCTGCGTCCTGCACTGCCTTATCCGAGCCTTCAAGCCCGCCAGCTATCCTTTCAACTTCTTCTCCAAGGCAGATACAGATCGAACGATCCGAACATTTGTGACATTTCGCGCCATTGTCCTCTTCCCGCACGACTTTGCTTTAATGACGTTTTATGAATTCTATGCCATGGGGGTTCCCTTGTTCATGCCATCTCATCTGTCGAAGTATCTCTTTCCATTCTCAGCATCTGTGCCTCTGCTGGACTGGGTTCCAAAGCGTATTGCCATGCAGGGAGGTCGCCCGCCCTATTCACCGTTGAGCATGACGACCTCGGCGGCACTTCAGTTCTGGTCGAGCTCTATCGATTTCTTCGCGTTTCCTGGTATCCAGCATTTCGATAGTATAGCAAACCTTCTGGTCATGCTGCCGTCGTCAGATTTCGAATCCGCAAGCCGACGTATGAGAGACAACCGAGAGGCGCGTGTGGAAAGTGGTGCTCCATTTTGGTCAGCTGTGGCAGCGTCTGCACTTCGAGATGGGCTGAGGCCGTAGGCACTGGAATGTCTCAGCCAGGTGACTTGACGGCTTGAGGACCGCTGCGCAATTTCTGCCATGGTCGCCAGGAAGGCGGAGGGAAGGCCTTGCACACTATCGTGGAAAAGCCCGCAGCAGCTGATCGAGCGCTGCTGGACCACTGGCTGCTGGCAGTTGACATCGTTTCGGACTGACGGGCCCTGCTTTTGTCGTGGACGCGCTGAATGTGCGGATTGGGCACCGAAGCCACAAACCAGCCAACATCATCACGGGAAGAGTCAACCGCGAACGGCGTGCAGATGGCGAGCCGACCATCGTGCAACTCGAAAGTCCAGTGTCCGTGTGGACGAGCACGTGGATGTCGTGCAAAACAGGTGCATTTGAATGGTGGGCTGTGGCTGAGGCTGAGGCTTTGCACGACAGTCCTTGCAACCTTGTGCATCTGGTGGTGGACAAGTCTTTTCAGACGGGGCTGCAACAGTGTGAAACAGCTTGTGTTGAGAATGTTGGTCTGACCGGACCCGCAATCCGTTTTTTCATGGGGCATGCATACAGTCGCATCAAGAGGACAAGCCGTCAGGTGTCTTCGCCACCAGTGCAGAATTGCTTGGGGTGCACCCGATGCGGCGTAGAAGGGTGACTGCATCTTTTCGGATGGAGGATGGGGCCTCAATTCGGAGCTGTTATTTTTTTGTATTTTGTTGTTTACTTTGTTTTTGGCATGCGCGGGGTGGGTGGGCGCAAGGGGGGGGGGGCTCGAGGCCCAAGTCTCTATGTACAAGTGGGCTTCGAAGCAATACACAGGTGGAAGCAACCTGCCGTAATGACATGACCGTGATTAGGTTTGATGCGATCTATCATACAAACTTTGTATTATTCTATCTTATATTGATATTGGTTCAACATGATATGTATATTGAGGTTATACAAACTGTTCCATCAATAGTAAACTCCAGTTTTGGTAATACTGCAAGATATGTTACAAGTCAGTCTAATGTTATGTAAAAAAGACCAGCACTGCTATATGACCATATGAATACTATATCAAGAATATGTAGAACTTGGCTAGGATGTTAATATTCGTGGCGGTTACTATTTTACATTAAGAATGTTAATGTTAGTTTCTTTTTTGCTATTGTACAGAACAGTATATTACAAGACAAAACCTTACAGCATATTATATACACCATATGATGTTGTATTCTATTCGGTTCGAGTATTATATGTTATGCTATATGGGTTATATCACCACCCTGCATCCTAGGTTCGTCCTTGCCAGACGGGAGGCAAAAAAACACCATATTGTATTTTATAGTATATATATGTATATATCGTTATATCATCTTATATCAGCTTGCCTATCAGCTTGCCTGTAAAATACGTGGTACGTTTTCCATCATATTATCATACCATACATTACTGAAGAATCATTTACAATGCAAACTAGACGTGCGCAAGACCACACAATACAGTACCAAATTAACTTCATACAGGGTCCGAGTGCCTAGTAATCATATCTGTCCCACAGAGTAACCTACAAAACCATTATCCGTAGCCCAAGTACTTGATTCTTAGGTCTTGATGAAGCAAGATGCCTCAAAACTGACGGAGAGTTTGGGGTCTACCTGGACCCCAAAGACAATACCTTTTTAGGGTTCCTTATTATGAGTCCCTTATGTCAGTCCCTAGAAAAGTAGTAGGCTCTTTAGGGTCTAGGTAGGGTGGAGGGTCTGGGGTCAAGGGGTTTGGGGTTTAGGGTTCAGGTTCGGGTTTCCCAATATCATGTAGTGTTAGTTAATGTAACAAACTGTAATTTTTGTAAGGCATGTGATCACAAAGGGTATGCATTTCATTATATCATGAGGAAACATGACAGAATAGAAAATTATATCACATGATATTGTTATAGAGAGAGATATGGTACAACCAATATAACATAACATATTGTAATCGAACCAAATAGGCTGCATCATCATATGGTGTATACAACATGCTGTAAGGTTTTATGGTATTATATACTAGTGTACCATAGCAGAATATAGAAACTAACATGAATATGCTTAATGTAAAATAGTAACCGTGACGAAGAGTAGTTGTCCATTAACATCCTAGCCAAGTTCTGCATGGCATATTCTTGATATAGTATTCATATGGTCATATAGCAACGCTGGTGTTTTTTACATAACATTAGACTGACTTGTAACATATCTTGCAGTATTACCGAAATTGGAATTTACTGTTGATGTAACAGTTTGTATGACCTGAATATACATACCATGTTGAATCAATATCAAAATAAGATAGAATAGCACAATGTTCATATGAAAAATCGCATCAAATCTAATCTAAGTCATGCTTGTCGAGAGTGAGTGCCCAAAAATCTAAGTCATGTCATTACGGCATGTTGCTTCCACCTGTATATTGCTTCGGAGCCCACTTGTACATAGAGACTTGGGCCTCGAGCGCAACCCACCCCCCCCCTCGGCGCCCCCACACCTCGCGAGCTCCCCTCAGCCCCTGCACCCCCCTGCACCCCCACCCAACCACCCTCCGCAGGCAAAAACAACAAAAAAGGCTAAACACTCTTCTCACACCCCTCAATTCTGCTGCTCAGTTCAGCAGTTGCGACAGCCCTTGCCCAGCAGAGAAACGATTTTGCTCCTGGCCTCAGGCGGCGGCGGCGGCGTCGCCTCCTTCCTCGAGGACGTGGCTCGTCGTTTGGACGCTGTCAGTGACCGCCTGCAGGCTTGCTGACGCAGTTGTCGGCTTTGCCTGCAAAGTGCCTGCAATTCTGTGCATAGCAACATGCGGGCAGCGGTTTTTTTGCGCGAGTGCATTGTGCACCCGATGCTGTTTGAGCTCAAAACCGAACCCGGCCGCGTCACCCTTCGAGGCCATGCTAGTGCACGGCACTGGCTTCTTCCACGTTTTCAGATACGGTCTGACCTTGCTCTGCTGGCTCACTTCTTTGCCTTGGACTGCCGCAGGGGCATTTGACTGCCCAAAGCAGACGTCCGCTTCCGCACAGAGCGTGGATGCCGAGGTAGGCCTGGAAGTTCAACTACTGCAGACGAAAACCAGCTTGGAATCTCCTCTTGCTCGTGCCGGAGATCATGCCTGTTCGGCTGGGTACGGGCCAGGTATGCACGTGGTACAGCTCCCCAGCATTGAGAGACAATTTCTCTTCCTCGTGCCCCCGGAGCTCGTGGCCTGGAGCAAGAACTCCAGAAACTTGTACTGCTGGAAGAGAGCTCTAAACTCTAAAGGGTTGAACACAACATGTCTGTGCCGTGTTTTGGCAAGAGTGTTGAGTTCCTGAGGTTCACAGCAGCTCAGGGGTCCCTCTCGTGATGTCCTTCCACGGCACTTTCGAGACTCCATGGTTCCACGAAAAGGAGGTTGGCTACATGGATGTGCTGTCACGCCACGGCTGGTTGGGAATTCTGCCCTGGGGGACACTACCGGACAGTCCGTCGGCCATGGGTGGAGTGAGGGAGTGCTGCTCCAGGTGGTGCGATTCCGAAGAGTGCTGCATGCAGGGTGGTTTCGTTTCTGCCAAGACCGAAGCTTGCAGTTGGTGGTCCTATGAGAGGGACGTAAAACTAGTCGACACAATCTGGAATTGGGTGGAGGAGCACACCTGTGTGGACCGGACCAAGGCTTGCCGGATGAAGCAGCACTCCCAAAGAAAACTATCGCTTAGTTAGAGGTCTAGTTTGTTGATTTGTCCAAACCCAGCTTTGGACCAGGTCTTCGCAGCCGGCTTCAGCTTGGGTGGCAGCTTTGACTGGTACTTGGAATGCCACCGGAGCCAGTATTTTCGTGGTGTCGCACCCATTGAACCCGCTGAACCACTTGTTTTCATGAAAGAGAGCTGCCCAGAGCCTTCTGCGAGGCCTCGGTTGAGCGCAAGAGATTTTGGAGCTAGATTTTGTTTTGGGATTGTGTTCGACTGGCTGGCTTTCGCGGCTTCTTCTCACTTTGGTTTACTGACTTCTAGGCTGCACGGATTTCTAGATTTCTTAGCCCGCTCTACCTCCACTGGTATGGTGAATCGAGAAAGACATCCATCGTCCGAAGTCTGTTGCTTGCAGGTGTGAGTGTGTGAGGGGAAGTTGAAGGTGCACGTCCCCCATCCCCGGGAGCCCCAAAAGGGGAAAAGCCTATGCCCTATGCACATACCAGTAACCAAACATCCTAAAACATTGTAAAGCCTCTGGAGGCAGAACAGTCACGGAGACAAGCTGAGACGAACTAGTCACTACAGTGGCATACCAGCTCTTCCTCATGCGCAACCCGTTTTCCACGTATCAATTTCATGTGCTTTTTTTCTGGCCAGGCCAGTCTCCGTCCTGAGCTATGGTGGAACGCAAGACCCCCACGTCGACCTCGAGAAGCTTGCCCGCATGACAGAGCAGCGGGCCCAGGCCTGTGGATGCCAGACAGAAGTTGCGGAGCAGCTCTCCGCCACCGCGACTCATCACAGCAATTCACGCTTCAACTCAGCTGTCCCTAAGCGCCTGCATGCCCGCTAGCACCCACTAAGCAGATTAAGCAGTGCACTGCTGGCTCAGGTGAACTGTACAACCTGGTCACAATGCAGCGGTGGACATCTTTTTGAGTTCTGCGTCGTAGATGGCATGGCCCACAACATCCCTGGACATCTGAAGCCGGACCAGACAACTTTCATCCGTGCAGCATCTGACGTTGACTGGACGAAGCGCACGTTTGAACGTTTCTCGCTACTAGTGCAGCCCGGCCAACTCCTCTTCTATGCCCAGCCAACTGCAGAAGAGCTCGAGTGGAAGGACGCTCATTGGCCTCCTCCGAAGCTTACAGATCATCAGTATATACGAAATCCAGGCACGCTTTGACCAGGGAGTTTCGAGAAGATTGCAAGCCGCTTGACCAGTGTCGCTGAGACGCCAAAAGCCGCGCTGTCGGCGGGGCATCGAAAAGAGACGTGCTCTCAAGGGCCCCTTTTTGTTTGCCGCCTTGCCTTTTCAGATGCCAGGCACTTCCTGTCAGTCAGCCAAGGCTGTGAGACCTGCACAGACGCCTTGCAATAGGCTCTGATCCGCCTAAAGTCTCGCATGCCAGGTCAGCCATACGTCATAGACAGGCGGCTGAGGCCGACAGTGAAGTGTCTCTTTGCCTGAGGCGACTCAAAGGCTGGGCATCTGGTCTTACGCTGTAGGAGATGTGCAGAGAGGTCGACAGAGGACCGGGACGTGGACTCGCTGTGCAGTGACGGTAAACCTCTTCTCGGAAGCTTGCAGTGCAAGTCACTAGCACCTGTGGAAGGCTTTCCGGAGTTTGTGGGAATCCGGCGTGAGCCACCAGCCCTAGGTCCACGCCCCGTCTTTCGCCGCCAGTCTACACACGCAGTACAGGTGGCTGTGCGTGTGCGTGCATTTGCCACCCTGCGCTCAGGTCACACAGGCCTCGGGTCAGCACCGAGTTGGCCAGAAAAGGCTTTGCTCTTCATTGCCCTGCCGCGCGAGAACTGCGTGTGAGGGAGTTTGCACAGGCCGAAGATGCTTGGCGGGAACGACACTGGATTGCCAGCACCCTCAGAGCTATTCAGAGCTAACGTGGGAGTTGATTGGATGAAGCGTTGATATGCCAGAAGCCGCTTCCAGGAGCCGGTAGCTGCAACGCAAGTACATCCTCCCGCGCGAGAAGTAGGCGAGTACTGGTAGAAACGCACGATGCCAGGCTGCTGGCAGGATTTAGGTGTTCGAGACTTGAACCGTGCCAGGTGTCAGGCAGGCGATTCCAAGCCCCTTTCCCCAGGCCAATCAACGAATCAAGGCCTGAAGCAGAGAAGTTGGAACTCCGCGGTCTGTGCAGTGCTCTTCGTGAGCGTGAGGGTTCTTGCTGGCTCACAGTTCGGATGCTCGTTTATTTAGATTGAGCGGAAGCACAGGCGGCAGTGCCGGAGCTCCCTGTGGCTGAAAACATCGACCGAGACGTCTTCCTGGCCATGGGCTGCAAGGCCTCACGACGAAGTGATTTTTTTCTTCGAGAGGAAAGCGAACCTGAAGCTTCAGGCCCCGCAGCCTCGCGACATCGCCCTGCCCTACGACAGGCAGATGCCGGCACCTCTGCCTGACCCTTAGGGCTACTTGGACTGACCAGTTTGCCCAGTGCTCTGTCACCCTGAGGGGAGCAGGGCCTCTCATGGCACCGGCGCTCCCTGAACGTTGTGCAGGCAGCGGGCTCGGAGATCCGCCATCCAGATAGAGTAACAGTCGGCAGTGGTGGATCGAATGTGCTCGTATTGCAGAGTAGTCCGAAGTAATTAGTCACGCTTCAATTTTGCTCGCAGACGGAACGTTGCACGCCTGAGTACCACTGCAAGTGCTGCAAGTACCATGTCAACGGGGATCTGCCGACAGGCACGCAGCCGCAGCTTTCCGAGCCCAAGGTGACGATGGCATCAGTGCTAGCCGCCAGCAGCCAGCATGTCCTGCTCGGGACGACTAGGAATTCGGCGTTGGCGTCTTCCAAGCACCGGCCAGGCCATGTAGACATGTAGTCTGGCTCAACAGCCGCTCTGCTTGAGGAGTGTTTCTCAGGCATGTGCAGCAGACCACCTCTCCTCTGCTGCCGAAGCGGAGCGACGTACCTCAAATGGCGATCAGAGGCCACCTCTTCACGAGAGACACTTCGTTGCAGTTTTGGCTTTTCTTGAAAACCGCAGATTCCGTGATCTTCAGGTTGCGAATGGCTGGAGCCTGTGACGGGAGCGGCGGCCGAACCCGCCTCGCACTAAGACCTCGCAGTCGCTTCAGTCGGAGCGGGTCACCGGGTCACTTTCTCCTTGAGGTGCAGCAGAGCGCAGCGTGCGCTTCTCAGTATACACCTCGGCAAGGGCAGGGAGTCCTTAGTCCTTCGTATTCCATAGTATAGTGTGGAGTGCAATGCAAAAGCAGAGCGAGCCCCGGCCTGGCGGCTCCCCTTTGTGAGGCCTCCCTACCTTCCTGGACGGCCTGGCCAGGCCGAAGAGACTCACACAAGTCTGCACGTGAGCCCAGAACTGCGAGGCACTGTTGGGGGAGGAACCACGCGAATTTGATCCGGATGTTTTGTGGGCAAAGTGATGCCCACAAGCTCTGCACTCTGCAATTCTTTCAGTCACGGAGCTGCCATCACAAGAGCTGGACCGGACAGGTCATCACAATGCAAGGACTAAGCCAAAGGTGACGTCCAATATTAACTAACATATCGTGACAGGATCAGTGGGTGAACTCTTGGATGACAGTGTGCCAACTGGAGCTGTGATGAACCGATTGTTTCATATCGCTCAATCACCACTTCCGTTTCTCAGTCGTGCGTCTTCTTTGAATGGTCGGAGCAGAATGAAGAAAGTCACAGTTGCTGTTGCGGCTGCCTGACGCGTGCATGGAGCAAGAGTCCACATTGCGGCCTCGAAGCCACATTTCCAGCATCAAGTCAGTACAGCTTGCTGCAGAAATTCGAGAGGCAGCCAGAAGTCGGTGGATGAAGGGCTGAAGTTCAAAGGAAGATTGCGGATTGCAGTGCCCAGACCAAGAGTTGTGAGCCGCGACCGATGGCCAACATGAGTTGCCGACCTTGAGCGTATGCGTTTGCCTGGTATGGCTCACTAAGCACATTGCCCAGATTTGTCAATGCCGACTCAGAGTGAGCAAATGCAAACCTACCTACGTCCATATACCTCCACCATGCTTGATGTGGACGTAAGCACTTGCACAGCAAGTTGTTGTCGATGGACGAGCCTTCAGACTCACACTGATGGGTCCAGTCTGCCTCACTTTGAAGTTGTTGCTTGCTTCGCGTGGAGTGGATGCTCCCGTAAGAATTGAGTGAGATGGGTGAGAAAGTGTGCCAGGGCTGCGTCCATGAGCCAGGACGAAGAGGCCAGCAGCGTGCTGTTGCTGGTAGTTTCTGAGCTCCTTGAGCTGCGTCCGACGCCAGGGCTTCTGTGGCGCCCGAGAAGCCCAGGCCAGTTTGGAAGATGCCCCAGTTTGCCAGACGCATGCGGACTAAAGACAAGCCTGTCGAGTAACCTCGAATATGATCTGGCATGATGGATTTTGAATCGCGGGCTTGTCGGGCTTGCAGCTCGCAGCGTAGTGGTTCCAGTGGGAATCAAAGGGGAACGACAGACGGCGGATGTTTCAACCCGCCAACCCACAATTTGGAAAGAACTCCCCCCCTCTCCCCCGCAAACAGATTTTTGAATGATGGCAGGGTGCATACTCGGAGCCAGACCACGACAAGCTTGACGCTGAGCTTCTGAAGGAGGCCTGATTGAAAGCAGTTGCTCTACTGCTACTGTAAGAATCTTGAGTCGAAGTTGGGATGTGCGACCTTCAGCGCCACCAGGAGGGCAACCAACTCCTGAAGGCCGACGAGCCTGAGTTGGCCATCGAACGCTACGAGGGCGCGCTGGCAGTGTTAGGCCGCGTCGGGGCCGACGAACTTCCTGCAGAGCTTTGCTCGTGAGTCGATGAAAGCCTGCAGAGCCGTGTGACTGCCGCAAGACTTGGCCCAAGCGAACCGACTCTCCACACAGCTGCTACGCCTTAGGTGTATCAGCGCTTAGTGCCATGACAAAGGTGCCTTGATTTCAAACTGAAAGGAGTTGTGGCCAGGCACGAGTAGTCAGAAGATTGCCTGAAACGATTCGTTTCCGTCATGTTTGATGCCAAGGTTCAGTGCACAGTTTTGGCCCTCCTCACGGGGGCATCGGCCTTGTCTGCAGAGGCCATGCTTGGACAACGGGCTCCGACGGAGGGGGGAAGAAGGGTTCTAGCTTCGAGAATCGGAGATTTGGTCAGGTGGCAGATTCATGGACGGAAGGAGACGGCGCCTGCAACCTGCAAACCAGGACGGGCTCTCCAATTCTCCTGGGCACGGTTGTGCTGCTCGCCCGAATTCATTTGCAGGGTGGAGCAGGCGGAGTCGGACTACGTGCCCGGCTTGGTCGAGCAGTTCCTTCAAGCACCACTCCCATCGCCCAACCGCAACCTCACCAGCGAGAATCCGCCTTTCGTCAAGATTCAGACATCTGCTCTGGCAAGAGACTTGCATGCGGTCAACATTTCTGAGCCCGGATGTTGCGCTGGCAACATGCCAAGCGGTACCCGGGTTTTCGTTTCGGGAGTCAAGCAAAAAGGGAGGTGTTGCCTGTAAGCAGCACCCTGCGAAACGCCCCATGCTCTTTGGGCGAGGCCTTGGCAAACCCCGAAATGGGCATTGATTCAAGCGAGCGATAATTTGAATAGGGTTTGGGATATATTATACTATATTGCCATAACTATCATAAGGAACCCCCCAAACCCTTTTATGATTCTAATTCATCTGTTTCAGGGTGGTGTTCTTGCACCAAGCTCGAGCAGCTGGCACTTCTCTCCGCAAGCTGATCTCGAACTCCTCCAGGACTTTGGACTGTGACGATAAGGGCTGGCTAGAGAGGTGTCACGCATTGAGAAAAGCACGTACTAGGCCTGGCAGCCATTCAGATCTCCGCCCTCGTCTGAAGGAACCTCGGCCTAAAGGCCCACATCCCCTGCTATGGTGGAGTGGGCTGCAACGACTTCCGTTTGGAAGGGGATGCGGCAGTTTACGCTGGGCACTTCTGCTGGGAAGATGCGCAGCGTAGCCTCAAAGCAAAGGGAGCCAAGGAGGCACCCAGCTTTCGATAAGAGCAGCCCTTGCAGTGAAGGACTGGAGGGGCACGTGATGCCAACCAGACTTGCAGTGTTAGCGCTGCGCCTCTTGCCGTTCGACCGGAGGTCGGCTGCCTCACCAGCTTCCGCGAGCCTGTGCCCCGAATCATGTCTTGCTACTCGGACCGTTTGGTGGGCTCCGAGCACGTGGCGCCGGCTTGCATGGGGGACCTTGGGCTGCAGCTGGCTGCTTTGCGGGGCACCTTTGAAAGCTCAGCCTCAACAAAGG
The DNA here is from genome assembly GCA_905221635.1 of Symbiodinium sp. CCMP2456. Taxonomy (NCBI): domain Eukaryota; class Dinophyceae; order Suessiales; family Symbiodiniaceae; genus Symbiodinium; species Symbiodinium sp. CCMP2456. Next base: position 34,796 of record CAJNDV010027713.1, on the reverse strand, counting down.
ATCTCTCCGTGGACAACTTGAAGAAATTGTTGGTGGACCGCGGCTGCGTGAATGAGCCGTTCCGGAGGCTCCGTGCGACAGTGTATAGTGCAACGAGCCCGAAAGATGAGTGTTGATCAGCGCGACCCGTCCAAGCGCAATTCAGCGCAATTACACTGACATCATGGGGGAGGAGTGGTAGGAGCCGATTGCCGGACTTAAATCCATCTTCGGAAGGTTCAGCGAATGTCAACCAAACTCAACGGTGAGCATGATCGACACGAAGGCAGGTTTGACGGTTTGCCTCGTTGAGGTTAGTCGTTTGCTGGCTGCCCAGTGTTTTGACACATCTGTCGATTTGCAAAGGGCCCTATAAGAGTTCTAATAAAGTCTTCTAGAGCGAGTCCGAGCGAGGCACGTCAAGCGGCTTGGCAGAACACCTTGACCTACATGTCGCAGTGCGTTCCGATCATCCTGGGCAGACAGGTGTCCCTGAAGGCCGGCACGGGGGGCTTTAAGTTCCGGAAGATTTCAGTGGTGCCTATGGCAGTGCATGGATCCTTGGATTCTGATTCTGTGTCGGAGGTGGCTGCCAACCATTTTCCGCAGCTTGCAGATGCTATCTGGGACATGAAGTCCCTGGCAGTCAACAGGAGACCGGATACAGCCAGGAGAATGTACGGGCTTAGTTTGAGGCTCTTGTCACTGCTGCGAGGAATACCCACTACCTCAACCAGGGTGAATGTCACGTTCCGGATTCGCACATGGAGGCCCTCGTCACCAGTTCAGTTGATAGCAAGAGCGCTTCGATTTTTTTTGGCTTTAGTTTGGGTCGGTGATCTCAGTCCCCTTGCACAGCTGTTGCGTGCGCAAGCCCCGCGACAAAGTCAGGCCATTAAAGAGTTGGCCGAGTCAGAGACGATGCAGCTTGGAGAGAAACATTGGGAGCACGGGAGCTGCGAACAGACCCCAAGACTTGGCCAGCTTCGTGTCACCTAAGCCTAGGCTCTACGAGGCAGCCGTGAAGCGAATGTGGCAGCTGATGCTGAAGGTATGAATCTGACAGCCGCCGGCCTCTCGAGGAAATCTTCGATAAGAGGCGACAAGTTTTAGCAAGAAAAAGTTCGAGCCTTTCACTTGGCAGGAGTGGCTCGCACCATATGTGCCCGACAAGCCTCGCTGGATAGGTAATCAGATATAAGTTGCTGCAACCACTCGGATGACATGATAAAGACCTTATGGAGTGATATGTGCTAGGTGACGAACTACGGCTGAAGTGGTGCCGTGAAAATGCTTGCTGCAGCTGTACTGCACAGCTCAAAACGAACCGTTCATAATGTCGCGGTGGTCCCTTCTTGCAGCGAAGGCCCACTGTGCCCTGCGCGGCTTCGGGAACACAGCCTCTTCACCATGAAATCTTCACAAGCTGTGCGCAGAGTGCGCATCTGCAGGCATGGACCTCATGCCTCCTGGCTGCCGGCGTGTTGGCGAGCCAAGCACAGGCGAGTGGCCCCCAACACCGGCATGCCCCAACTGCAAGCAACTGCAACGTTGGGACCTTTGGAGCTGCAGGCTGATGACCTGTCAAGGTGTGCCGGAGCCTGAGACGAGAGAGCTTGCAAGAGGAGCCTGAGCCCACGAGCCTGAGCCGCCTGAGCCCGAGCTCTCTGGGCTCTCCGCCTGAGGCGGATGACGTCAGCGCACTGCAGGTTCGGCAGGAGGAGATCCCAAAGGCCATCGAAGCCCGGACCCGCTGTCTCAACACAAGCTGGCTTTGACAGGTGCCTTCCAATGAGTCGCTCTCACTGCAGCAGCAGCTCAGTTTGGATTTGACGAAGCTGTGGCCTTTCAGAAGCTTTGGCGGGACCCGAGGAGCGCCAGCCAGATGTTCACCGAGCTGGATCCGGTTATGCGAATGATTGGAAACTTCTTGCGTATGCCATACCCCGAGCCAAATCAGCAAATTCGCATGAACAGACCCCTGATATTCATGCCGCTAGATTGCACACCAGCTGCAAAAGCTTCCGCTTTAAGCAAAGGTTTAGGTCCCACAGAGTTTGTGCAAAGGGAAGTGCTCTCTCTTCGTCGCGCCTCCTATTTCTTCTTTCTTGCCAGATAATATTTCTATTCTGTAATGATAGCTCCGGAACGAACGGGATGCGTTCTCGTCCCTGGCATCTTCGCGCTCCACAGGCATCAAGCCAAGTCTGGTGGCACGTCCCTCAGAGAGTTGCTCTACAACGCCTCCATGAGCAAGGGCTGGAAGCCCTACATCCAGTGCTATGGCGTCCCAGCTGCATCTTGAAAAAGCCACTTCGGTTCAGAAGTTCTTTTGCTCACCTGGGTTTTTCGATTTGCGAGTCTTGGTCGGAGGTGCTGTCGGCTGCCAAGACTTCCAGGCTCCCAAGACGAAAGCGGCGGTGTACGCTGGGCATTTTTGCTGCCCGTCCGAATGGAAAAGATCTTGGCCCTGTCCTGATTCCGTGGTGTCGCAACCTTGCCTGTTCAGGCTGGGATGAGTTTGCACAAAACCTGCATCGCCGTGGAGTCAACGAGTTCTCATGCGTCACCAACTTCCGGAAGCCTTTCTATCGCATCCTGTCCTGCTACTCCTACCGAGCCGTCGGCGTAAGGCGGGGCGATGACACGCAACTACGGTTGTCTCTTCTTTTCTCCCGTGTCGGGGGTGTTTTCCGCTTGTGTGCAGCTTTGTCCCCAAGCAGATGTCAGGAAGGATGCGCCGGAGTGCATGGCGAAGCTGTCTCCGAACCAGCTCAGGGATGTTCTCATCCAAGTCGGCTGCGTCAACGAGCCCTTCCGCAGGCGAGCGGCCATGCAAGGGTGCTTCGCCATGCCGGTCGCCCACTGTCTGAAGGCTGAGTGGCGAGTGCTCCGTGATCTCCCACGCTGGTGATTACTCCTCTCAGGCTGCCGAAAGAGCACCCCTCAAAGGGCTTGGCCGTAGCCCAGAGTGTCGAGATGGTGCTTGCACATCTTGCCTGTGCAGGCTCGAAGTGAGGTGTGGAACAGTACATTGCGCAACCTCGCCCAGTGCGTGCCCTTATTCTTGGAGGAGCCCCAGTCTATGAAGGCACCGTTTTGTCCACAGTATCATGGCATGAGGTCGACACAGTTCAGAGCACCCCAGAGCCAGCCCAGACACACTTGCACATTCTGTACTCACATCCTCAGGCTTAGACTTGCCCGACGTGTTCAACCCCCCAAAACTGTAGCTCGGCAGCTGCCGAAAGCACGGCGCACAGTCATAGATGCAGCTAGATGCAGGCTTGCTCTTGAGAAGCACCGCAACGAGAAGATTGACCCGAAGATTGTGTAGACAATTCCGAAAAGGGTTCCGGTTGGCAGGTGTCAGTCGTGAGGCATGAGCTGGTGCGACCGTGGTGGGGGTTGGGTTGGGGGGGAGATGTACAGACCGGAGCTTATCATCAGCGCAGCGCAAACCCTTGACACACACAAATCGAAACTGCCCTGAACAGCCGAAGCAACTAAACCCAACACACCCTAACCCCTATGATGTACCCTGTGGGCCCCAAACTTCCGACTACGAACCAAGAGCCTCGCCTAGCCAGTCCGAGTGTGACAGCAAACCACGAACTCATGTGCCCCGGACGTCTACACGCTTCCTAACCTGAAAACAGTACCATATTCTGCTATAGTATGGAAATGTATGATATAGTACTGTATTATACACTATTGAACTATGTAGTGTAGCACACTTGTGTGCG
>CAJNDV010027713.1:0-25592 GCA_905221635.1 Symbiodinium sp. CCMP2456 | reverse complement strand
TAGATTCCGTTTGAAGACTCTCCGAGAAAAAAGCGAGCACGGGCGACTGCTAGTTTTCAGTGCAAGATGACAGTTTCGTGGACAACGGAAGTTCAAAGGTTAGTGTTCAGGGTTCTGCGTTTGGCTTAGGATTTAAGGTTTTCGGGGGAGGGCTACTGGGCAGAAGTACGCTTGACGCCTAGTGCATTGTAGCGGCCTCCTTGCGCAGTGGATTTCGCGCCCTCGCACAAGAGGATCTTGCCAGATTCGGTCTGGCCCGGTCTTTGAGCGTCTTGGCCTTCCCACTGCGATGCTCCGCATCCTTCTGGCTTCAATGGCGAGCATCATCGTCTTTTGGTCTTTCGCGGTCGCTGCACTCCCGGGTGACTCGATGCTTCACCTGCGCGTGCTTGCAGCATGCATCCGATGCACTGGGAGTGCCGTTGTTGACCCGCTTGAAGATGCTGATCCTGAGGCACCAGCACTTTGCTTTCCGCCGCGACTCTTCTTAGTCCACTGTTGTGGGCGGTGAAGAGCGTACTACCTTGGCGGACACGTGGGCATTGGCCATCCGACACTCGTTTGTTTCTTGACTTGCTCAAGACAAGGTGCGCATGCTTTATGTGACCGCCGCCACACAGACAGTGCCTGCACTTCTGTTGCACCTCCTTCGGACCCTGTGTGTTTCAGTCCCTTCCTGTGGACAGCCACTGAGATGCGGGAGCTATGCGAGCCGGTCTACGCCGCCGTGGGCTGGACTCACGAGAGCCCTCCAGTGCTCTTTCACGAGGCCTGCTCCTGGCTCACGACCCCTGAGTTCTGTTTTGAGTGAGCTCTTCTTCGGTTTGCGGTCCAGACTCACTGCTTATCTCTTGCATGAGGTTTGTTCCTGGCTCACGTGCCCCGAGTTCAGCACGCGCTGCTCAGCATGACGCCGATTACGCCGTGAGGTGAGGGTGTGCTGCGAGGGCGCTTCCAGGACTTGTTGGCATCCTGGCGGCGTTGTCATCACAATCGCCGCTTCACAGGCCATGTGGGTCCATGGTGTCTCGGGAAAACAGACGCCATGCTGCCGTGGGAAAAAACGGACGGAACTGTTGCCTGTTTCATCTCAACTGAGCTGTGTTGTGGTCGAGGGCTTCTTTCATGGTGTGTTCATATGTAATCCTACACCAAACAAACTGCCTCCACAAAACTTGAAGCCCTATCTGCGGAAGCAAAATTTGGAAACTAATCCACAAAATCCACCGTGGAACTGCCGAAGCAATTTAGATATTGATGTGCGCGGAAGCTAAAGCCTCATGCGTGGAAGGGTCCCTGGGAAGGGTTCCTTACTGATCTTATTGCACCCCACACAAACAAGAACAGAGACCACAGCTCAACTGTTCCGCGAGTCAATTCCTGTTTGAATCTCCGCTGGACACCGGGCTCAGGTCACCATCACCTTGCGGCACACGCATTGCGTTGTTGGGCAGTGTACGCGGTCAGCAGGCATGCACATGTTGCTGGGCCGACTGCCAAGCATTAGGAACTTGGCAGACTTTGCAGGCTCTTCTTGTGGCAGACGTGGCCCAGCTTCTTGTGTCCTGCCGCGGAGAGGCCGTGAGGACCTGTCTTGAGATGGGTTTGACAGTGACAGGCAAACCCCTCACTGTGCTTGCCAGGCACCTGTTGCGCGCCTTTGTTGTCTCGGTACGGTGCTGGTCTCGGTTCATTGCATCGCAAAGCATTGCCGCACGGCTCACGTTTTGCAGATGCCGTGTCGCAGAGTTTCCAGGCAGCCCCCCTTTACTTTGACTGGGCACCCCATGGGCAGGGACCTGAATCTTCCCAAAGCTTTCGGAGAGTGCGGAGTCTTAAAGAGCTCTCAGAGAGGCCTGAACTTGTGCTGGCATGCAATGAGAACAAGCTGGTCTGGAGCCACAGTACGGCAGAGGGCAGTAAGGGCAATGCGTCGTTGGCTGGTGAGCTGCTGGCAGTATTCAATGCTCCTAATCTGATTGCGAGGCCCGGATCCGGGCCGATGTCTTGAACGAAGTGGAAGACGCCGTGCAGACTCTACCTTGCTGTGAGCCAGCAGAGGTGCCCAAATTGGAGAAGTAGTTTGAAGCAGCAGTCCGCAGCTACTGTGTCGGACACGTTCTACTGAGAGGGTGCTGTTCTGGCAGCTCCTGCATCCGATTGATGTTGAGTTCAGGGTGCTTGCATCTGCAGCATGTTCTCGCCGAAGACGTTGAGCCACCTTGTATATACGATGTCGACAAGATAAGCACCTCCAAATACATCTGGAGCCACACCTGAAGCATAGACAGCATAGGCCATAGGCGTTGTAGTTGTCATGTCGCAAGCCGGAACGAGCGGCCTTTCGCCCGCCAACACCTAACGAACAGACATTGAATCGAGGCAACGCTCACCGGGACTCGTTGCCATGGAAACTAGCGACATGGGGTGGTGGGATGATCGCCGCTGACGACAATGATATCGAACAGGCGTGGAGATGCAGCAACCGCCCCAAGAAGCTGTATCAGGTGCAATTATAAGGAGGCTTTGTTGCATGAGCTATGAAGGTCCAACAGGAGGCTGAGCGCCACCGCAGGGCGGCAGAGCAGGCTTGCGCCGTAATGGAATGATGAGGGCCACGGAGGGATAGAGGGAACGTCAACCCAGGCACTGCGCCGCATCGAAGAGCAAGAGAAGGCGTCTCCGGTATTCTTGTTTTGTGCGGGTGGAGCTGCACCAGCTGTCACGATTCTGCACTCGAGGAGTTGGGCCAGCTCGAAGATCACGTCGCAGGCTTGTTGAAGAGCGTTGGGAGACGGTACAAAGAGCGACTTTGATTTTCCAGGTCTCGAGGAGCAGCTCGCGGCCTCACAGAGCTCTGCTCAGCGCCAGGCAGCAGAGCTGCGCGAGGCCCAAGCCCAGGCTTGGCGCGTGGGGGCTCTGGCACTGACATCGGGGATGCCACTGTCGCCACTGCAGTCACCCGCGCACATGCTAGCTGCACATGCGTGATATGCCTGTGCGTGCAGGTAGGGGCTTTGGAGCGCGAGCTTCGCGAATTGCGAGAGACGCGGGAAGAGCCCGAGAACTCCGGGAGCCGCTTGTCCAAAAGTTTCGGGTTCCGAGGAGAGCTGGAGAGCAGTAGCTCCCGGTTTTTCTTTGCCGTGGCGTGGGCGTCGGCACGTCGTGGCCCTCATCATCCGCGCTCGTTGGCGCCGTTTTGCGTCGCTCATACTCTTGTAGCACCGACGAGCGCGTGCACCGAGGTCTCGTGGTTCCGTGCTGTTAGTCGGCTCGTACTGTGTAGACGTGACGAGAGACCAGCTGCCGTTCGGGAACAGCGCACAGGAAGAAAAACCGTGCGATTGAGCAAGGCAGAAATGGCCAAGGACAGGCGTGACTTTCCAAGGGCATTCTCGGAGTATCCATGTTGTTCATCTGCTGAAGGAGGACACAGCAGGATACCGAGCAGCTGAAGCCATGGAAGCCATAAAGCGAGAGCACGACGAGGTGTTCGGGAACATGCGGCTGCAGAAAGTCGATTTTTCCAGGGTGCAAGATCGACACCGTGCCCGGCTTTGACCCAGAAATTGTCAGGCGATGAAGGCAAAACAAGGCGAATTGGACAAGAACCTGCGAAGCCTGACTTCGCTACAGGCCATCGGGATTGTGGTCACGTCCGCCGCAACTTGCCGCAGCCTACTAGTGCTGTCTTCTGCATCTTCAGGAGCAGCACATGCAGTTGCAGCAGTACTTTGGCTGTATTGAGTGCCTGGCCACTAGCACCTGTTTGTCTACTCTGAGCGCGATGCGTTCAGCGCAAGATCGGAAGCAGCTCAGGTACTGTGAAGAGCTTCGAGCAGCCTCTCACGAGATCCAAGGCGCCAGCACGTAGGAGAAGAACTAGTGCAAGAGAACACATGGGTAGTTGTCAAAATTATGGTCCCTTCTGGGGTACCCTAAATATTAGGTGCCGTATTATAATGAGGACCCCAAAAGGGACCATAATTTTGACAACCACCCTCATGGCATATCCCACCTCTGGCAGGATACCTTGAAACCGCCGAGTCCGAGAACATCAAGCTCCATGGGGAAATCGAAGAACTGCGTGAGGTAATGGAAGCACATCACTTGCAAAAGGCCAGTCGCCGGCCGTGATGTGTGCTAGTCCTGGGCACTGCTTGCTGTCGCCAAGCAGGCTCTCAAGACAGTTTGCGAGAAGAGGGGATCGTTGCAGCTGGCCATCTTCGCTGAGAGCAGTCTGTCCGATTATGCAACGTCGGACAGAAAACGGGAGTGAATCATTCCCGCTGAGGCGACAGTTTAGCCCACGAGCTCCAGATGGAAGAACCCCAGGAGAATCAGCAGCAGGTCCGTCTTGAACATGCGAAGATCTCAACCCGGCCGAAAGATGTCGCCCGAGCATGTAGGAAGGAGAAGCCCCGATGCAAAAGACGAGAAGCGTAAGCATCGCCGAGGAGGTCTCCCCACAAGAGGGCACACTCGCTCAGTCTTCCTGCAGTGCTGAAAAGGAGGAGGCCCCGAAGCCGCGGAGGGAGGCAACGGCCCGCAGTGCCCGCAGAAGAAGCAGCCAGCTTGGCTGCAAAAGGCTGCGATGCGTCGCAGACGAAGTAAGCAGCAGATCTCGTCCGGGCCAAGTTTGGCATCTTAGGCAGCGTGGGAGCGAGCAAGCTCGCTGCACTCCAAGAGGAATACGAAGAAAAGTTTGAAAGCCAGACTCCTGCCTGCATGACCGAGAGAGGCAACAGCTGACGTTGGCGATGTAGGCACCACAGAGAAGGACTGTGGAACTCAGGAGCCAGCAGCTGCAGGTGGCGTTGCAGAATAAAGAGCGCATAGAGAAAGAGAAGCAAGAGGCAGGCAAGAGGAAATGCTTCCGGCACACACTCTCAAAGTACGTCTCCGCCCCTTTTGGCAGGCCATCGACTCTCTGCAGAAGCAGATCGAGGAGCTCAAAGGCCAGGTTGTCCCTTTTGTAACCAATGTGGCACTAAGCGACGCTTCGCGACGTAATGCAGGCAAGGTTGGAGATGGTGGAGGAGATGCTCTGGCAGGTCTCTTTAAGATGATGTCTCGCATCAAGGACGCCACCTCAACAAATGCAGATCTTGTGGATGGAAGTGATGGACGAAAGTGCAAATGTGTCTTCGTGTCAGGACCTCACGACTGAGGCCTCTGATGCGGTGCTCCTGGGCTTTGCGCCTCCCGAGGCGGCCGTGGCCTTCCAGGCCGCTCGCCAGGCGGACCCGTCCGCGGAGGCCCAGCGTGCCGAGCAGGCGCTGAGGCCGGCGTGGGTCGGCCGGGTGAGTCGTGAGGAAGGGGGAGTTGCGGTCTCTTTCAGCAGCTGCAGGTTCCGGTCGAAGTCCGCAGCCAGCAACCTGGATGCATCTTTGTTATGTAGTGAATGGTGGCATGCTCTTCCCCAAGTGCCTATAGACAGTCTCGAACAATAAAATGGTCCAATATGGTCCAATGCTCGGCTGAGGTGACGTCAGGAGCCGCCTGCAGGGAAGGCGCCAGAGAAAAGCAGCTGGCGAAGCTGCACCGTGAGAGATACCTAGCATTAATATAGTCCATTTAGGTTGCATAGGTTCCAGCTCCAAAGGAGCGTCGACCAAAGGCACCCGAGCTAATGTGATCTTGGCCGCCAGCCAAGCCTCTTTTAAGAATTTCTATTCTGTGAGATGCACCTACTCTTCAAAACAGATGGCATCGCAGGGTTCTGCACGTGACTGACTTGCACAGAGCACGAAGAACGTCTAGACCATGTGACAGGCGCAGGTCAAGAGCTTGGACTCTCTACCCGGAACCGTCATTCAAGGGTGCGCACCTGGGGTCAGCGCTTTGCTTCGAAAGTTAGAACGGAATTTCTTCAGCGAGGCGGATCTCCTTTCGAGCGCCCCAGTGGCAGAAGCCTTGGGGAGTCGAGTATCCGATCCTCCCATGGATTGATGGAAGTTCCTTAAGGCTTCCGTGGCCAGATGCGACCGAAGGGCGCTGGCTAGTTCCCACCGATGCTCCGCAGACGGGCCGGGCCAGGCCCCCGATCAATTATCGTGGGGGTTCCTTATTATAATATTATAGTATAATGGGCCCCAAAACCCTATTCTAATTATAGCTTCAGCTGGTTCTCCGGCGACACAGAATGTCACAGATCCAGGTCTCCCTGGCGCTTGTCGACCCAGCCACTGGGCGGTCTGACACCGTTTGTGAGCCTCCTGGCTGTACGAGCATGTCTCTTTCAATGTCAGATCAAGAGAAGATTGAAGGCCCTGGTAGGCGATAAGGCCCAATGAGGCTAAGATCTGAGTTGTGGCTGAGGAGTCTGGCTCCAGAGGCCCACTTCACGGCAACACCCAGTGGCTGGGTCGCTTGGTTTGGGCCTGAGGCATGTAGTCGTGGAGGCGAAAATGGCTGTTACAAACTGTAGTTGCGAAGTAATGAGGTGTGGCCTCCATGACAACCGGGGACACGGTGGTGTGTTTGCCCGACGAGTGCTTCCATCCATGGGTGGGCGCGCATTTATCAGATTCAGACACACAGACTTGCAAGCCAAGCTGCGCAGGCCCTCCGATCAGCGTATTCGCGCATGCAAATCGCGTTGAGGCTTCGTGCTCCGATTGCAAAACTATTTCTTGGCTTGTCTTCGCTTGGCAGGGCATGAGCTGGGGCGGCGACCGCTTGGCGCTGTTGATACACGCTCCCAACTGCCTGGTCTGGGCGGTCCGCCACTCAGAAATCTGCAGATTTGCATGCCAGATTCGCCTGGAAGAGCTTGCTTATAATCCTCGTAGGTATGGGATCCAGTGGAAGCAGCGAAGACAGGAAACGGCTCGTAGCTCATCAGGTTGCTTGGTGTCGGATGGGTCGGAAGGCAGAGCTCTAAGGCTTGTACGTGGCTCCACAGGGCTTCATCCCCGGTCGCTCCTTCTCTGGACGGGCCTGGAGCACAGACAATGTACGGAGTTCGCACGTGACATGGCTCTCAGACGCCAGGTTCTGCCCTTCTTCGATCAGTTTGAGCGACGGGTGGACTACTGGAACCCAGGACCGAAGTGCAAGGTTTCCTTGCTGGCGGAAGTGAGTCCCAGCAGTAGCTCGTAGGACATGATGCCTTGGTTTATGCAGACTTCAACGCCGAAGCCGCTCGCCAGTGACATGAATCACTTGCTTGACCTGCGCTTGGGCAATCCTAAGAAGGTCTGGGTGCAGCCATTTCCACGGCTGCAGCCGCAGAGAGTTCCATGTGCGGACTGCTGCGATTGGTGGAATACGTTGATGCTTATAAGTTAGAATGTCCTTGAGGCCGCCCGAACCACATGCACAGGAAGAAGTGCATCCATTGCAGTCCCTAGCCGGACCGATCTTATTCTGCGCTGTGGCATCCCCGAGTTGTCTAATTGCTTTACTAGTCACAGGAGCCCAGCAGCTGTCTCTGGCGCCGGCGCGTCGGAGGACCATCCGCTTGCTCACGCCTAATGCCGGCAGATGCCGGCAGCTTGTACGTTTAGGGCTAGGGCTGCCGCGATTTGTTGAACCTACTGATTCGCAGCATGGGGACGAGTCTCTCTCTCTCGCTCCCTCTGCTTCCCCCTCGACTGCTGGTGCTGCTTGTTGCCGATAACCTACCTTCTCAGGCCTGAGGCTCAGAGAAACGGAGGTTGCGAAAGACTGCTTGCCCCCGTTGTGGAAGGATAGCCGCAGGCAGCTACGCCTGCTGGAGCCCCTCGTGACAGTCCGCAGCCTGTGCTGCTGTATCGCTTGATTGCCAGTTTTCAGCGCAATAAGCCGCTGGACATGCTGCACCAGTCACATAGGAGTGAGGCAGGCTCTCGTGCATGAGCAGATAAAAGGGCGCGTGATGGCGCGTGTGCTACTGGCCTTGGCCGGCGTTTTCGATGTGCAGCTCACGAAGGAGATGCATGTTGGCACTTCAAAAGAAGATGGCCTCAAATGGGTGCCTGCCAATTCAGCGTTTCGCGTCAAGTTCTTAGCATAAGCAGCTTCCCTAGGTCGCAGGCTTGCGCCGGCTTGGTGCACGCGGAGCCCGCAGAAACTGACACGAAGATAGATACGAGTTCTTACCTCGCTGACCGTCACTGGCGGCTGTCTCGAGGGCCTTCCGTGACTCGTTTTCACGAATCGTCATTGGAAGGCCCCATTTCATTTCAGGTTCGCTTGTCCGCTGCCTGGTTCGGAGGGATGCAAGCAGGGCACAGCCAGCTCCCTGGGTGGGCAGCGCCTTGTCTGCCATCGCCATAACCCTGAACTTAGTTTGGATAAAACTGCGCACTGGAACTCAGTGCGGCACCATATGGACCACCAGAATCCAGAATCTGCTTGTTCTTGTTCTTGTCTCCGGGCTCCAACGTTTGTGCAGCCATTGACCACACAAGGCCCACATGGCATTGATATCGCCACGCGGGTACGATCCCGTTCCCGAAGGGTCTTTCTGCTCAGAGGCACCGGCCGTGATGCTGCGGAGCTTCCTTCGTAGCGAGGAGCGAAGAGTTGATTCTGCAGGACCACCTTCTGGGCGGGGACGGGTCGCCGGGAAGATTGAAATATGTAGGCCACGGAAGAGGGGCGTCTTGGCCGGATTGACGATGCATCACTTGCAAACTGTTGCTGCTTCGATGCTGACCCAAGTACATACAAGGCCTTTGCGAAGGTGGACGATGTGAAGTTCGTGGGTGAGGGTAGAGGTGACTACGATGTCGTCCAAGAAGGTAGCTGGTGGCGAAGGCATGGCTCTGACATGCTCTGGCGGCTGCTTCAGGAACAGCTTGTTTATACGCCAAACCTGCTGAGGTGCTTGTGCTGGACTTGTTGCGTCTTCTTGCTGATCTCGCTGCTGATTGCAGCGATCATCGCATCGCGACAGTTTTACCAGCATGCCATGGACGCAGGACTGCCCCGCTACTCGCTTGAGATAGCATTGGCCGAAGATGATCGGAGCCACAGACCTTGCCACAGACGAGGGGTGCCGGGGCCAGTCGTCGGGCCAGTGGCAGTGGCGGGGTTTCGTGTGGACGGGGGGGCCGGGCCGGTCCAGCGGCAAGCGGGCCGGGATTCAACTCCAAAGGGGAACATAATGAAAAGTGTGCACCGACGGGGAGGCCGTTCGGTGTGGATTGCTCAGCCCTATAGTTAGCAAGCAAGACTTCTGCATCGCGGCTTGCATATCCTGTCACCGAAGAGCGTGAATTTCGATCTCAGGCTACAGTTGTTATACCAGCGACGGCAACCTACCACCTCCCAATGCACGCATGATCCAGACGTGGTCTGTGCCGCATCGCATTTGGTGTTGCGACAATGTGGGAGTCGCCTGCGAGACCAGCACTAGCTGCAGCCCCAGCTATTGCCATCGCTGTTTACTTTTCTACAGTACTGTCAAAACTCTCACGAGGTCTTACGACGACTCCCGTGCCGACTACTTGGATCATGGTGCCAGTTCCGGACTTCCATGAGGATTCTGGGCAGCATGCTGGTGTCGTCAGGTGTCAAAAGGCGAATTCACAAACGTTATGTTGCCACTGCAGTGTAGCCCCAAGTGTCTGAGCGGGTTTCAGCCTGATCGAACCTAAGGGTTTCTTGGCGCCGTGCCTGCCTCAGCCCACACATGGCATTGATCGGGAGCTGCTTCACTAATGTGGGTCTGTTGGCTGTTGGCCCTTTGCTGTCGCGACAGGCATGCACAAGCTGCGCAAGGCGGACCTCCGGTTGTGCCATTTGCTGCGTGGTGGCAGGAAAGTCGTTTGCGACAAAGGCGTCTGCAAGTCTCGCCTCCGCATCCCGAGTGACCCTCTCTCCACATTTGGAGCAGTTTAGGCGATGCAATTCCATTGCCACGTGGGGATTCCAGACGCTTGGTCGTGCCATGGCTCGTCTCGTGTTGGGACCGGAGGATGCAGCGAGAGTTTCTGCTTTGGGTAGGCCATAGCTTCATCTGTGCATCATCGTCATTCACCGTCGATGAGTGCAGATTTCGGGCCGGGATTACGGGGACAACTGTGGCCCAGGTCGACGCAGAAAGCTTTCTGTTGCGAGCGAGTGCAAATTGGTTGTCCAACTCCACAGCCTCCCCCAGTTCCTCCGGAACCAGACTGCGTGGCTGAGCGGCATTTGCTGCCGTGGGCCGTAGGGTTTGTCACTGGTAGCATAAAGTGTTGTAGATCGTCATCGGCGCAGATCCTCACGCATTGGTTCAGCATCCAGCTTCCGTGTTGGCTGCACTTCGGCTCGAGCTACGCTTCCACAGGAACAACTTGAGCATCCCCGAAACGAGCAGCGAGAAGTCAGTCCAAGATGTTGTTGTTGAAACGCGTCGTAAAGGCTGATGGCTAGAACGTACAGTACATGCGAGTTTGCAGAGTTGGTCCGCCGAATGGCACCTAGCATCGCTTGCCTCGCTTGTCTCGCTCTCCTCGTGGTGCATGTTTGCTCCACGTCCACGGAGTTCTCGAGCGAGGGTGCTCTGCTGCAGGGCTTGGAGGAGCCCAGTACTGAGCATGCCATACTTTCAGACAGTCTACAGTGGATGCGGACGTGTATTGCCAACAGTTGGTGGAAGGCTGCCAGAGCCATTGTGTCTCGCACTCACGCCCAGAAATCTCCAGATGCTGGATCATCCACGCTAGCCTCCCTGAGTTCGGAGGTTCGCGCATTAGTCAAAGGCGTAAAGCAGCAAGCGGACCAGTTTGCCGAGTACGCAGACGATACATTCCGCGGGCATAGACAGGGCTTAGATGACGTGCCATGCGCGTTGCAGTGGGCACAGAACTCCACAACAGTCTTTTTAGCTGTGAAGTACGCCAGTCGGTGGTCAGCTCCTGGGGCCATCGAGATCGCAGATGTGAGCGTCAACATCACTGATGCTGCTTTTGCCTTGTCTGGCTTCGGACATCACTCCAGTATCCGGAAGCGCTACTTTGTTGACTTGGCGCTTTATGCGGATGTGGTGCCAAGTCGGAGCACGTGGTCGGCCGCTTCGGTCGGCCGCGCCACCGCCACGATCCCGAAGGCGCAAGCCGGCAAGTGGAGCCGCCTGACCAAAGCCAAGGACAAGTCGAAGCACCAGATCACTAGCTGGCTCGACATGGAGGAGCGCTGGTCTGAGGAGCTCAAGAACCCTCAGCCTCGCCCAGAAGCAAAGACGGAGCCCAAGGCACTGGCGTAGATCCAACGCTCCAACGCATGTATGGCATGATCCCCAAAGTAGGCCAAAGGCCAAAGTGGCATGTCTTGTTGACAGAATTTCAGTGTTCAGCGGTCGGAAGTCAGGCGAAGGCGGAGACGACAACTCCTGCACCCGCGGGCCGCGAGAAGGGGCAGCGAGTCCACACACCAATGTACAAGAAAGTGCAACGGCAGCTGCATAAGCAGATGAAGCGAATGTCGAAGTTCTTCAGCAGAGGCCCGGAGTTGCCTGAAGAAAGGGCCCTCTTGGAGTCTTGTCTCGGCACTTCCCTGACCGTCAGGCCTGCCGTTCGTGGCGATTATCTTGGGCACCATTCTCGTAGGGCTCGCCTTTCGGAGCTACTTCGCTCCAGCCCCTTCGGCTGCATCGCTATCCCTCGTGCAGGGACTTGTCCACCTTCTAGCTTCGCTGCAGGCAGCTGAGGACGAGACGTCCGAGCCACAGCATGATGATGTCCCCAACATCGCAGAGGCAACGGCGTACAAGAACGAATGCTGCCCGCGATTATCAGATGGGTGCCGTGACAAAGGCTCTTGCATACACGCTGATGCAGGTGTTGGCGGCGGCTGCGTCCCCAAAGGAGAGCTGACCAGAGTGGGCGGAGCAAAATCGACAGTGACGGAAAGCTTTTCGCTGATTTCTTCCTGTGGTGCTGCGAGCCTTTTTGTTAAGCTAGCAGCTAGGTTGTGTCTTCCGGCAACAATCCTTTGACTTGGCCTCTTGGCAAACAAGCTTGGTGCCGACCTGAGCTTCCCACGGGCTTGCTGTGCCTTAGCCTTGCTTGCTGCGACTTTTTTTCAGACGGGCCTTCCGGTCTTCCAGGTGCTGCGAGCACCATCAGACTGGCTGCGTCAAGGAGACTGCTTCCATGCCAGTCGCAGATCTGGTCATGCCGCCGCATCTTGTGGTAGTTTCTGTAGATTGATATGTCATGTGCCAATCTGGTTCGTTTCTGCCCGTTCCTTCAGTTTCTGTGGTCTGCCTGGCTGATTGCAAGAAGGACAGCGGTTTCCACTGCATCCTGGCGACGGAATCGAGAATCGAAAGATGACGGTGTTCCTGAGAGCTTGCGTCGAAATACATGCTGCCAATGCAAACAGGCATCCTTGACTCATAGACGGTGTTGCCGGGCCTGTCCATTCAAATGTACCAAGTCGAGGATGCCGGTACATAATTTCTTTCTGCGTTTGTGATCGTTTGTGCTCCTGGCTTCCGTTTCTTGCCGAGGCAACGAAGGCGATGCAAGTGCCTGGGCACAGGACAGAAGGAAATGCCCTCAGCCAGTGGGACGATGTGGAGCATGTTGGATCGCAAGGACAAGAGAGCATATTGCTGCACGGCCGCCGGCCTGGGCTGCACTACTCAGATGCCCCTGGAAGGGCAGATGTTCGACTGCACTGAAGGCGCGTGTCCTGGAGTAGCGCAGCGATATAGAACCGGGTGTGCGTCGTGGTTAGGTTATGCATCGCATAAGCTGTGATTCGGTTCTGTATCGTCGTAGGCAAGCTCTACTTTATTTCTGTCCGAAGGCTATGCCAATTGGCCCGAGTGGCCGGCCAACAAGCAGTCTTGGTGCTGCGCGAAGCTGAGCTGGGATCTGGAGACTGTCGTTCTGCACGTTGTAAGCACAGCTTGCATGTCCTGGCTCATGCTGCGCGGCAGGCGAGCATCACTCACGCGCATGCCCCTCAGAGGACAAGCAGTATGACTGCCTCTCGGCTTTGGGCACTTCCGGTCGGGAAGACTCGGGCCGGGCACGTGGCGGGGCGGGGCGCGTGTTCGCTTTGAGCCCGATGACTTAGGTAGCACATCCGAGAGCTCGTGGATCAGCGAGCAGAGAGAGTGGTTCTTTGCAAGCACGTCTCAGAGTATTTTTTGCTGCACCACGGGCCAGGCAGCAGTGGTTGACTTGTTTTTGGTTTGTCGTTCTAGTGTCCGATTGAGCCCAACAAGGCGCATGCTGATCAATATAAGTGGGCTAATCTGCGCCATTAGGCAGAGCAGCAGCAGGCGATTTTCAGGCCTGGCAGGCTGTGTCGCTAGTCTTAGTTCCCAACGAGAAGTGGCAGTCCCGTGCATGGAATCAGATCTCAGGTGCTGTCTTCACCATGGTAAGGCTTGTGCTCAGTGAGATGCAAGACATATGCTGCGGACAAGTGCTCCAAACGGACCCAACGTGCCAAGCACATGAGGGCAACCAATGCACCAACGACTCTTCATGATAGAAGCCGTGAGGCTGAGATTCGTGAGGCCACGGTTTTAATAAGTTTTGAATTGTTCTTCCTGTGCAAGCATTCAGCGGTCTCTGTGCAAGCTAACTCTTGGCAGTGGAGTCGCAGGGGTCTCAGCTCGATCAGATTCAAACCGAAGTGTTTGTCAGAGGGTTTCGAATCCAAAGCAGGTTCAGGCCACGGTGCAGGAAAGCCGAGAGAAATAATTAGAGATCAAGGCAAGTCCCTGTTAGATAGAGGGGATCTTTCCTTCATGTTGGAGCTGCAGGCTTTCAACGCACCATGTACTTGGGGTGGAAAGTGCGAGGTTTTGCGCACGCTTTTTCTGCCGCGGGCGACAGGGCCCTGAAAATTCGGCCCTTTGCTTTTGCAAACGGAGTGAGTTTGGGATTTGTCTGCATGGCGAAGGCAGCCGAGGGGCCAGCTTGAATCCCAAAGGGCCGAAAGCTGAGATGCCCCGCCAGGCAGGTCGGGCTGGCCCAGGGCCAGACGTACAAACGTACAGAAACTTCAACCCGAGTTTCTGCCCGGCCGAAGGCCAGGCAGCACCAGGAGACCAGCAAGCTGGCAACTGGTGACAGCGTAAAGGTTGCAAGATGATTGCCGGAAGACCTGCTCCCCCCTTTCGCTTTGCAGGCTTCTGCTAACTTGCATGGCCATCTGCGGCAATTTTCGTGCAGAAAGCGGCAGTAGTCTCGTGAGCTTGACAACCGCTGCCCACCACGTGCTCACAACACTGGCAAACACAACAAGTCGTCGACTCTGTACGGCTTCTATACGGCCTTAATCTGTTGGAGACCGTAGCCTAGGCTTTCTGAATCCGCGGCGAATGGCAGCCCAACGCTCATGGCTGCATTATTGGATGTGCTTGGCGTGCGACGGCAGGGCCTTGTCGCACGGCTCTCGGCGCAGCTGGCTTCCTGGATGTTGCGCGGTGGCGGTGGTCAGGTGATCCTGTGCCCGGTCTGATTTAAGGGAAGTGGATAGCCAGTGCCGCCTGCCGCCTGCCGCGGCCCACCGAGGCAAGGGAGCCTTGCCGGGGCTGTCGTCCTGATTCCCATCTACCCACCGTGCCTTGTCTGACCAGGGACCTAATTCTCGGATGGAGGATGTGCCCCTGCCAAGGAAGAAGCCCTGGCTGCCATGCGGCGCTCCGCTCGAGCGCATGCCGGAGACCGCAAGCTGAACCATGAATGAAAGCGCACGGGCTTGTCGAGCATGGAGAATCACACGGAGTCCTTGCAGGAGGCCGCCTCGCGGGAGTTGGCGCGGCTGAGTTTGGTGGCGCTCTTGGCCACGTGGCGTGCGGGAGGCGTGGCTCAAAAAGGCTCAATCTCAAACTGTCGGAGTACCGAAGGATCCTGACATGTCCCGACAGGTGTCGTAGCCCCGGTAACCACAGAGCTTCTAGAGCCGCAGCGTGATCGCGAGAGCAGCAACCTCAGCAACGTCGTTGTTGCCTCCAGCAAGGCTCAGCAACGCCGAATTCGTCTGTCGATGACTTCTCCTCGGCCTGCTAAGGCCGGTTACTGGCACAGCCGGAGTGGAAGCGCTGCGAGATATCGGCAGCATTGCAACAATGGCAGCTTCTCGGCTTTTTTTCCCGGAGGATCCATTGAGGCTTGAGCCATAAACCTTCTTCTATGACAGTATTCAGGCCGGATTTCGTCCTGAGCTTCGGCCCTCTGGATGAGATCTTCCTCCTGACGGCCACAAACCGGAGGAGAAGTCCATGGGCCCTCCGAGTTCCCCACGTCCGCTTGAAGCTTCAGCGGGACGGCAGAGCTCCACCGACGTCGATCCCTTCAGTGGAGTTCAAGAACGACTCCAAGCTGGATCCTGCAGAGGTCGCTCTGTCCTTTAGTGGAGGTGAGGAGATCAGGTTTGGGAATCTGCTCTCTGCGGTCTCAGATCCTGCTGGCAACATGCCTTTCAGCAGCGAGGGTGCTGCTGGGATTCTGGGACTTTCCTAATTTGCCGGTTGGTTTTCTTTTTTTGCCCCTTCTTGAGAGAAGCAACCTCGCGGCCACAGACTTGCGTCACCCCCACACATCGGCTCAGGATCATCAGTCTTCTACGGATGGCCCAGGAGCGTTTTCCGAGCACCTCGCGCCCTCGAGAGCGGCCGTGGTGGGAGGACCAGGAGCAATGGCGAGGCCTTGCCGGGGCTTCGACCTGGCCACCCAAACGTTTGCCAAAGCTGCAGACGATGTGGGTTGCAGTCGACGCAGCTGATCCCAGCCGACAAGGCCGAACCGTTGACGGTCACATCTACTATTGGAACCGTGAAACCAACGAAACCTCCTGGACACGCCCTTGGGGTGGACGACGATCCGAGCAAGTCAGGACGAGGCTTCCCAGCCTGCTTAGCACCCGAGGCTCTCGTTTTGGTGCCAGACTGATGCAGAAGGCAGCCGGTGGGATGCTCGGCCGCCGCTCCAGTGGTCCTCAGCGCCAGAGAGATCAAATCAGTTTAGGTTTAGTGCTGGAGTATATGGGCACTCGCGGTCTAAAGCCGGCTCGCCAAGCAGTGATGCAGGAGCAGCCGTGAAAATTGGTTTCCGGAGCGACCGTTTCGCTGCATGTTTTCCGGAGGGAAAACTGTGGACATGATATTACATGTATTTTGGTCTTGCATGCTGAGTCGATCCTTCCCTGCATGGCTCCAGCACCGAACCCAGCTGTAGGCATGTCTTGAAGCCCCTCATCATGCCGCCCAAGGGCCCTTGCAGCCCTTGATCTCCGTAAATGGCTCCGCAGCCTGCGAGATGCCTGCTTAGGCCGGTTGCGGCCTTCTGATTCAAGGGGAAAAAAGCTTAGCTTCAAATGGGACTCCGATGTACATCATGTAAAACGCGGCAGGGCCTCGCCTAGGCCGGGGTTCGGATTGTGGAGGAGCCTTTTACTTTTACATCATTTTACATCTATCGGGCGAAGGACAAAGCTGTGGACTGGAGTACGAGGGCTCGGCAGGGTCGACATGATGTGGGGTATGAGAACTGGCGGACGTCTTGGCTTAATTCCTATCGTGCTGGTCAGAGGCACGCCCAAGGCCCAAAGCCTGACTGTTAGCTTGCTTTGTTTTTGAGGGAAACAGCCAAAGAGAGACCCAGAGAATCTCTTGCAACGGTCCCTTGCCCGGTATCTAAAACGAACGCCGAATTCTCGGCCACCTGCATGTGGCCTCACCCCACGGCAGCAGTTTGAAAAGGGGGCCGCATGTGGCGAAGACCCAGTCGAAGTGTTACTGCTTCTGTCTAATTGTGCTCGTCCGGATGGGCATCATTGCCTTGTGCCGATCGCATTGCAGCTAGCCTGAGCCACAACAACTTTCAGAGGCTGCGAGCTCGAACCGTGCTACTGCTGTTCTGCCTGGCTGGGGCTGATCGCGCCTCGGATGTCAGAAGGTGGTTGGTGCAAAGGGCAGAACATTATATTTGTTACTAGGGGTTGGGCTCGAGAGCCCAACGTGTGGGCATGCATGCGCTTGCAATCATTAATCATTGCTGGGGCTTGAGGTGATTCCTCCTGGTCCTCAGCAGATGTTGAAGCCTTTGAGGATTCCGTCGTGCGCTTGCAGCTCTTGCAGCTGCAGTTCGATTTGGAGAAGGCACCCAATGACCAGGAGACAACACTGCACTGCTTGTCTGTGAGAGATGGTTGTGCCTCCTGTGTTGTTACAAAGAGATGGCCAGAGGACCCCAGCATCGTCGTGGTCCCTCCTCGGCCACACAAATTCCCAGCAGACGAGACCGCAAGGAAAAGTGTCGACGTTTCGCGCTCTGTTGCGTTTGAGTGAGCAGCTGGCAGGATGGAAGAGCAGGCATTCATTCCAACGAGCGCTTTCCTCCTTGGGGCTATGCTTCTAGCGGCTGGACACCGTATGCCAGGCCTGTCATCTGGGGAGGGGCCTCGTAAGAATGCTTCGCCGCTTCGCTCCAGGCATGCTGGCGACTTATTTTGCGGGGCAGTCGAGCTTTGCTCTCTACATGAAGCTTGTGCTCTCAGAAGAGACCGTCTCACGGGAGATGAACATGCGTGGGATGCCGGCGGCCTTCCTCGTGACCGCCATTCAACAGGTGGTGGCCTTCCTCTCCCTTGGTTTGGGGATGGCCCTCTTATACTTCTCGCCCTACCGCTACGTTCCCAGGGCTTTGAAAAGCTGGAGAGAGGCCCTTGCGGTTCTCCTCTTTTCAGCAGCTGTGGCCGTTAACATCGGCTTGAACAACTTCAGCATGTCCTTGCTGCCCGTTTCGCTCAACCTGGTCATTCGATCCTGTATTCCGCTGGTTACGCTTGTGCTGCAGCAGCTGGCGCAGCAATTGGGCCTTTTGACGGCGAGCCCGGTCGGACTGCTGGATGCCGCTCGAAACGACTTGTTTCAAGTCATGTGAGTGTGCTTTTGACTGAGGCATTGTGTTGATCCCAGTATCTGAGGTCAGCTTGATGGTCACAGGGGTCGCTTGTGCTGCCGTTAGCGCGCTGGCTGAGAGTGCAACTTCGGGCAATGGTCCGGCACCTCACTTGATGCTTGGATTCTTGACTGCAGAAATCCATGTCAGGTGGCAAGCGGAATGAATTGGATAATCCAGTGAGTCGGGTTGAGAGTATTGTCCAGTATTGTGGTTTGGACGGTTTGGGTTTGTAGCACAGGTTAAGGTGGGTGCAAGCTAGGTGTCTTGATGTGCTCCCTCGGCGACATTGCTGCGGCCATGACCTTGATCTTGATGGCGGCATTCGGGAGTACACTGGACCCACCACTGAATCCTTTGGACACGTGCCTGGTCTGAATCCAGGTGGCTTGCAAGATCCAACCGTCCCACTGTTGCCTGGCACTGCTAAGATGCCAAGGATCTTTTACATGGCGCTGCCTTGCGCCTTAACACTTTTACCAGCCTCTCTCTATGCATCTCACCCGGTCGATTGGCCCAACTTTGGCGTACTGACGGACTGGGAGGCAAGGTGGCCTAAGAGTACTGATGCTGTCGGCCTTGCGTGTTTCTCGTAGCCTGTTGTGGCTCCGCTTTGTTGTCCATCCCGTCGCAGGTCTACCAAAAAGTTCACGTCCTCAGTCCAGGCACCATCTTCCTCGTAATCGCATCAGGCATTGTTTCAGCCGGCTACAACTTCATTCAGTACACTGTGGTGCAATCACTCTCCGCAACTATGGCAGCCATAGAGCATTTCTTCTTTCATCCTCAGACGAAGCCACATTTGAGTTTCTCGTGACACTTCCGCAGCAGTTCTGCAACCAAGGCGAGCCATGCAGCGTTTGCGGGGAACTTCAACAAAGCCGCGACGATCTCACTTTCCATCTGCCTGGGTCTGGAGACCCTGCCTGGGGGCAAGTGGAAGTTTGTCATGCTTCTAGGAATAGCTGGGAACATCCTTGCCTTCACAGCATGGAGTTACCTTCAAGCAGTACGGAAGCAGAAGACAGAAGAGAAGACCCCGACCTGAGTGATGCCAAGCGTGCAAAAAAACAGTGCTAGTCACTAGTCCCATGACCATGCCTTTTTGCAGATTCACTGATGCTTTGGCGTTCACCTGGCAGAGTGCGTGTTGCCTCGCAGCTGACATTTCAAGCTGGCTCGGGCTTTGCCAAGCTCCCTTGCTCGTCCGGTGGTTGCAGCCATGGACAGGTGGGACACGTTTCAGCAAGCTCAAGGTGTACTGGTAGTACTGGTCCAGCAAGGCAGAAGCAATTAGTATAGGCCAAAGGCCTTCACACAGCTGGCATGGCGGATGGAAGCAGACGAAAAACTTGTGAGACAAGCCCTCAGCTCTGCCAACGAGATGTGCCGGTCAGGTATTCCGGGCTGGATGCAGAGCAGAAGGCCGTGCTTCTAGCATGGCATGACAAAGACCGTGTTCAAGAGAAGATGCTCACACTTCAAGCACCCGCAAAAGAAGTACACTCAGAGCTTTGAATCGTTGGGCTCGAACTTTGAGCACCTACGTATAAGGACACGTGAATGAAGAGTTAGCAGGTCCTCATGCTGTCCTGACTGAGCTTTCTGGCAGCGGTTCAATTTTTGCCATTGTGCTGCAGAGTGATGGTATCATGCAAGTCAACCTGGAGTCAAACAAGACCAAACACTTGATATAGTCGTTGCCTCCACATTTGTTGGCTTCGGGCTACCGAGTGCTGTAGGCAAGTGAAGCTGGCACGCACCCTGAACATGGACAGTTTCAATAGTCAACCAGCTTGAACCAGCAGCCAGCATTGCAAGTTTATCCAGAGGAGAAGACCAACATACCGACACGATTGGATGTTGGAGACTTCTGGAGTTTCTATAGTCAGACAAGCCCAGATGAAGGCGCAGCTCGATGCTCAGTCGCATGGGTAGGCACATATCTAAGGGGCATCGGACAGGTTAAGGCGTACGCCCGCGCCACTAAGGGTACATCCCCAATCCTGCCGCTGATTGAGTATGTGAACTAGGACCGCCACAAAATCAGGCTTACCCTTACTTATGATACAGCCTTAGAGTAATCATGAACAACCCCCATCTCGTCCATCGCATGCAGAGCGCAAAGCCCACAACCACATGACCTGCATGTCCTACATTCGTGCAGCACTTTCCGCAAACGGAACCGCCAAGAGAAGAGTCATCATGCAGATGCTATTAACGGGAAATCCATGATTTGTCTGTTGGTGTACTTTCTCGTTGAGGCTGAATCGCAGTCCGCCATAAACCAGGTACATTAAACAGGCAGGCTGCGAAGCCTCTCCGGAGAGTTTGGCAGGTTGCCTTGCTTGCCCTCCTGCGTGCCGCGGCGGAAGCTGAGCTTGACACGGAGGATGCCCGGGTGAAGTTGTGCCAGGCTCCCAGCTAGCCCAGTTTGCTTGCCCGTGAGGATCTGCTCGCAAGGCGAGATTAAGGCTTTCGAGGAACTCGGAACTCTGCAAAAACTATCATGTCCTCAGACGCCTCCGCTGGAAGGACTACTTACTTCTTTCGGTGGTCGTCAGTAGCAGCTTTCCTGTGGCTGCGATTCCCCTTGTCATTTCGCATTGGTGCTGCTCGCCTCGTGGCCATGGCGTGCCTGCGCAGTCGGCCCACGGCTTGTGGGGGAGGGGGCGAAGGGTGGGCCTTTTATGCTGGTGCATGCTGGGTGGTGGTGGCGGCGGAGCAGTCGAAGAAGTGGCGAGTTCCAAACCATCTAGGCCGAGACCTGGTCACATGTTCGTAGTGCGGAGCCGCAGAACTGAGGTGAGTTGCCGGACTTCAAACCCAGGGCCTGCTTCCAAGACATCCAGGGAAACAGCGTCAAAGGACCGTGGGATGGCCTAGGATGTGCTGGAATCCTCCATTCCATTCTGTTTTAACTTCCGTGGATACTTTTTTTGGGGACTTGGCTTTGCTGCGAAGCTGCAATGCCCGAGCATGCTTGAACAGCAGGATGGATGAGTGCCAGTGATCTTCATCTCTGGTTATCCTCGCAACCGCACCCAGTCGCAGGTGGGCAGACATGTGTGCGAAGACTGAAGCATTGCAAAGCCTAGCTGCTGGCAGGCTATAGGCTGGAGGATGTCTTATCAGCCATCCGGCTTCGTACTGGTTCTCTGGACATCTTCCCAGAGGCAGGAACGCAGTAAGCCAATCTAAGTCGGGGCATCAGAGCCGCCAGGACTTTATCCGAATGACGACCCCGAACTTCCGCTCTGGAGCTTACTTGAAGGACTCCCCAAAAATGCGCACCTCGAGCCAGTACGAGTATCACTTAACGTTTGAGCTTGCTTGACACACATGTGCAGGAGCTTGCGATTTCCCGCTCTTTCTTGCCATACCTCTCCTACGAGCGACCGCTCAAGTACGAGGTGGCATACCGCCTGAGCCAGTCCCCCGCCCAGCTTTACATCAAGCAGTGCAGAAAACCTTGCCCGCTTGTTGTTTTCAGTACGAGTATGAAAGTCGAAAGCTCAAACCCTATGGAATGCTGGATAGCGCGGTGTGGAGTGGAGTGTGGGTTTTCAGGGAGTCTGCAGTGTTTGAGTCGTTGGTTGGATTTTGTTGGCTCCAATGTTGGCTGGTAGAAGTTTTCTGGGCAGAGGGCTCTTCGTCAAGAACGGAAGTAGCGTGCTTGCTCCTCGGCGGAATCGTTGCCTGATGTTGTCCGAAACTCGGTGGAAGTCAGACAGCTCGAACTTACCAAAAGCGTACTGGCTCTGGACCACTCGTCAGGACCGACTGTAAGGTTGTCGCAGGGTTGTCCACTTGACATGTTTCCTCACACTCGAAGCCCACTGGCCGCTAGCCAAAGACGAACTCAATAGTGTGCCCTAAAATCCTCTGTAGGAACCCTTCGGTGGGGTCCAGACCCAAGGCTCTTTCTCTTGGAGCTGGACTTCATGAGCCGCTTGCGCTTCCATCAGAAGCGCTTGCGACAGGCCCTGCACCGCATGCTGCCCACTGGCTGTGTTACGGCTTAGGGAAATCGGAGAGCGGCTCCTGACCAGGCAACTTTCTTGGAGCCTAGCTCTTTAAGGTTGTCTGTTGCACTACGAGGCTTCAAGTGAGTGTCGAAAGGTAGGTCCAGCAGCTAAAAAAGAGGCCACTTGCTGTGATAGTCTGCCCAGAGCCTGGCTCCTTCGACTGCCATTTGTAGGATATCGGCTTAATGACTAGGGCTTGTCGCTTGAACGTCTCCATCATCTACCACTAGCTTCGATAGAAGTTGCATTGTTGAGGAAGCTTCGAAGGGGCCCTTTTTCGAACGAGCCCCAAGATGAATGTCAATCCTCTAGGCGTTGATTGATGTTTGCAGGTGGCAATCACCGGCGTGAACATCGTGAAGTTCCTAGACATGGAAGAGGGCTTTTGTGCAGGCGCTCGGGATGATCAACAAGCTGCAGTGGTGCATCCGTCACACAGCTGCTGCTGGCTCGATTCCGAGTCTGATCCCTGTGCCTGTGTATCCAACCAGCGTGTCACCGTGCGGGACGCGCTAGCTCTTCGCCCTGAGGCTTGTGAGTACCCAGCCAATGGATGGAAGAGCCGTAGTGTCCCTTCGTTAAGTCAGCACGGAATGTGCGAATCAGCGCACGATGCTTGCGACTGCGCTGTCTCGTGCAGCAGCGGGGTGGCCGGCCTTGCTGTCGCGAAGGAATGCATGATAACAAGAGGTTCGCACGTCGATGAAAAATACAATTGCTGCGATCGTCCCCCGTGCTTAGCCGGCAGACGGGCGGTGAGAGAGACAGCGAGAGCGAGAGAGCGCACAAACAAGAGAAGGCTGAGAAGAGCACGACTGGACCAGATACTGTTTGGTCATTCTCGGGTCCTGGACATGGTGGGCTTACTAAGATCTGCTGTCGTCTGCTATGTTCTGTGAGGCATGGGAGGCCTTTTATCGGCGATGGGCGTGCGCCACGTTTTGTCCAAGGGCGTCGCGGGCTACACTCGGCCGCTGGAACCCATGCTTTGCGATGCCTTGATGAAGCGCATCAACCCCACGGATGCTTGGATGGCAAAGAATCAGCGTTTTATTGACCCCTGAACGGAATCGAGTGGGTGCTAGCAGCTATAGCAAGTTGGAACTCCTTTTCAGTGCAAGGATGCGGCTTTCTTTCCTGCTGACCATCTAGGGCGACTGATCGACATGCCGCTTCCCTCGGCTACTCAATACTACACTTGGGCCGAGCGGATGGAGCGCAGTCCGCTGACCGACAGCTACATCTTCCGTTCTACCAGCCCAGCGCGCCTTTCCTTCGAGAGCCCCTTGCTTGAGCCAAGCCCCTCTTCACGGATCCGACCGGCTTCACCCAGAGCTATGTCACCCACGCGGCGCAGCAGTCCCTTCATGGAGCCCTTGAGCCCCATGAGCCCAGTGACACCATTGCCGGACTACCTCCAGCCGGACTCCCGACCGCCGCGGCACTTCGGGTCAAGAGATTGGGAGTCAAAAGACTGGAAAGCCCGATCGCCTTCCCCTGCTCGTCGACACTATCTCTCGGAGCTGTCCACCCAGGACCCCGGCTTGTCATCCTTCGAGAGAAGTCTTGCAGACACCTATGTCTCATCGCCTGCAGCTCGGAAGAAAATGGCCCCAGTCCCCGTCAATCAGCAAGCCGCGAAGGCCATGCTGGTGCCAGCTCAGGTGCACTATTCTCCACGCACTCCGCGTCCGATGTCTGCAGGCACCAGTGACCATGGCTTCATCGAGAAATCTTTCTACGACAAAGCATGAAGCAAGCTTCTCTCTCTCTCTTTCTTTGTGTGCTGTAGGCATTGCTGCTGCTGCATCCCCTGGCGCTTCTCCATCTTTGGGAAGTCCGTTGCCACGTCGTTCTTTGCACTTCCTGGACACGCATGCGTCTCGACTCAAAGATGCAGCAGCAGGCAATCCTTCCCTGCCCTTTGCTGCCTAAGGAGCAGCGGGCTGTGCAGCAGACACTTGCATGCAGAATGTCCAGTGCGTGACCGAACGACTCGCAGACTTCTGACAACGTTAGGATTCTGGTTTCCGTCTCGTGATTCCAGTTGACGGTTTTGCTTCAAGGACGCTGATGGTGATGACTCGGCAAGCCAAACTGGACTCCATGGTAGCACAGACAGCAATCATAAACAGTCTTGCGTGTCTTAATACTATGCCACCCGCAGTCAACCGCAGTGCTTCGTGATCCGCTCAGGTGGAGGATGCTAAGACACTTCTCCCGCCCACCTGCACAGTGGAAGAGATCTTCAACGAGCTGGACCAAGATGTCGGATGTATTTGGAAGTCCGGCCTTTCAAAGCCTCAATCTGTTCTCTTGCCTCGTGCAGTATGCATGTCCGAGACAAGACTTGTAGGACATGATGCGCAACGGCTACATCACGCTTCGGGACATCCGCCGGTTCATGGCAGGTGCTGGGAGAGGGAGAGCAGGAGCACAGAAATTTCGAGGGAACGTAGACACACTCTTGCATGTGTGCATGGACGGATGGATGGATGGATGGATGCAGATGTGTCTGCACCCAGCTTCGTCCGTGAAGCATCTGCATGCGTACTCGAATTCATGTGTTTGTGAGTATAGATACAGACAGGTATACAGATACACAGCGTGCACATGTATGTATTGCCTGTGCGTGTACTTTGACCCTTTGAGCCAGGCTTCGGCTTCACAGCCAAGTATGCCAGCTTCACCGGCCTCGTCAATGACCTCCATATGCGCCGCAAGGTCTTCCATCAGCATTCCGTGCGAGGCCGATGAGACTTTGAATCGCGAGCTTCCTGTCGCAGATTGAGTTGCCGCTCTTTCTGAACAGAGCTGAACGGCAGGTGCCAAGCCTCTGGAGTGGAGCGGCCTCAGTCGAGCTCTTACAGTGATGCAGGCTTTGTCCCAGAGCTTAGCCGACAGCTCCGAAAAGTCTCGTCAGGTGCCCTGCTGCCTCCGGAAAGCTTGGACCTGCGCGACACGACAATGCTCACGTTGCCCTTCACCGGCGAGGGGTGCAAGGCGGAGGGTTGTAGGATTCTGCCGTTCTGCCGGGTCCTCCGCGGGTACTCATTGGCTGGGAAGGCTGTAATGGCTTGCAACACCGATGCGGAGGCTGCCTCAGTGCTGTACTTGCGTCCCGACGAAGATTGGCACATGTAGTGAGCTCCGACCCCTCTGTGCTTGTGATTCTACCATAGTTCATATCTGGTTGTTTCGATGAGAATAAGTGCACAGCAAGACTTTTGAGCAATCGTGCACATCGTTTTCCTGATGGAAACTTCTTACGGCCTTACGAGTCTGTTTTTCGCCTACTCAACCCAAAGTCGTCGTAATGATTGCTCGCACAGAGTAGAGTCGGCGGACTGAGATGACTAGTGCTGAACAGCTTTTGTCTGCTAGGGTATAGTTTCCCGCGCATGGACCCTCAAGGTTGGAACAGTAGTAAAGATTCCCGGAGTCAGACCTGGCATCTGGTCTGATGAGCGATATGACTCGGTGTGTGCTGAGTTGCCTAGGCTGCGGAAATCTGTGGCTTGCCCGACATGCGGGACGCGAGCCCAGCGTGATGCTGATGCCGCCGGTTGCCCGATGGTGACCTGCTCCGTTTGCGGGACAGCCCGTACCATTCGAGAAGCAGCTTGTTCAGCCGTCGAACTTCAAGTCACGAAAGCTCGCGTAGCAGAGCTTGAGTTTAGTCTTGCCTTTAGCAAGGAGGCAGTCCAGGGCCAGAAACCAG
>CAJNDV010027702.1:46819-56881 GCA_905221635.1 Symbiodinium sp. CCMP2456 | reverse complement strand
CAACCCTCAACTCTAAACCCTCAACCCTAAACCCCTAAACCCTCAACCCTAAACCCCTAAACCCTCAACCCTCAACTCTAAACCCTCAACCCTAAACCCCTAAACCCTCAACCCTCAACCCTCACCCCTAAATCTGAAGCCCTGGCCATAAGGCCTCAACCCGACGGCTCAAAATAGCCCAAAAAGCCCTATATAGTATGGTCTTTGGGCCCAAAAGCCTTAAGATATGAGTCCTTTGAGCCTTAACCTCAACCCTCAACCCTCAACCCTCAACCCTCAACCCTAAACCCTAAACCCTAAACCCTGAAACCCTAAACCCTACACCCTAAACCTCAGCCCAAAGAGGCGCTCCGAGAAGCCTCTGGAGACCATGGTAGCGGGTCTCCACGCTCGAGACCGAGAGAAGTCTGGGCTCAGGGGTTCAGGGCTCAAGGGGTCTGGGGGTTTAGGGTTTGGGCTTAAGGGGTTCAGGGTTTAAGGGGTCCAGGGTTTAGGGTTCAGGGCTTAAGGGGTGTAGGGTCTAGGGGTTTAGGGTCTTAGGGTTAAAGCGGTCTAGGGTTCAGAGTTTAGGGTTGAGTCAAGCTTGTTCAGCTTTTTGAGGGCTTAGGGGGGTTGTGGTTTCGACAGAAATTGCGTGTTTGTTGATGATAGGAACCCCGCGCTAGAGCGGTGCTGCACAGGAGAGCTGAGTTGGCTGCAGCGCCTGCGCCCGGTACGGCACAGTCCGCTGCCGTCTGCTTGCTCGCAGCATGAATGCGGTGAGTCCGATACGGAAGCCGAGGAGGTGGGATTCTATCCTTACTTCTGTAGTGGTCGGACGACAATGTCTGATTTGGGAAGAGATTGTCCAATGCTTCTGGCAGCTGTGGGATTGATCACGGAAGCCTACCAACAAACGGCAGGCAGGAATTGGAGCGGATATTTCAAAGGGAAAACGCCTTCAGCTGGTGCTGTCCAGATAGCCGAATACTTTGTTCGGCATGTCATCGATCCTCCTTCCGATGACGAAACATCTTCGGATAGCGATGATCATCCTCATAAGGGTGCGAGGCCATACACAGGCGGAACCTAAGAGCAACATCCGTACAAGTCCTTCCTCTCTTTGTGTGCCTGATCATCAACGATGAAGAGGTGCATGGGATCAACATTGTAAGAGACATCTACACTTGATATAGGGTTCCTATGCGAGATATTACACCGCTTGGGACTGCCAGGGCTTAGCGGTTGAGGGTTTAGGGTTTAGGGTTTAGGGTTTAGGGTTTAGGTTGAGGTTTTCTGAAAGGTTGAACCCGTGGGCCCCTAACATGGGCCCTTAGGGGATTCTAGGGTCCCTTAAGGGAATATATAGGGTATGTTTATAAGGATCCCAGGGTTAAGGGCCCATACTAGGGGCCCATGGGTTCAACCTTAGACGCGGGGTACTGTACAGCTTTAGTGCATTAGCTTTTGAAAGGAGGTTTAAGTGGGTTGTAAAGTTGGGTTTAGAGTTCTAGGATGTAAAGCTTTCGATTATCTAGCCAAGAAGGTTTTTAAGCGGCATAGAATGCTTCTGTAACTTCTGTAAAGGCGTTGAGGGACAGGTACCTGAAGGTTGTAAGTTGCAATAGGAGCCTTCTAAACATTGAGATGTTTGATAAGGGTTTCAGAAGGGTTTCCAACTAGGTCCACATTTTTGGTCTCGGCCATGAAGGACCATACTATCTTTGCCTTCGTGACTTGGTTCCATAGCGGAAGGCATTTTAGGGGCTTAGGGTTTCGGGTTTTGTGAGCGCAATGCATTATAATGTAGGAGTCTGCCCAGTGCATTCAGGAAAGAGCAAGCTACAGTTACCACTGCCCGGCTGAAGCCAAGTATGCAATCAATTGTGTCCTGTTCTGTAGCCTGCCAATGTGTTTGTGAAGCCCTACAAAAGCCCTTATAAATTCCTTGCAGAGGATGGTGCTTACTGTGGCTGTGATATTAAGGGTTTAGGCTTTAGGGCCACCCAATGCTGCACTACTACTTACACAATATCACCCAAAACCCTATTCTAATCTTTGAAGCCCCTTTCTTGGTCCTCGCCATAGGCTACGGAGTATGCTCCGAAGTGTATGAGGTCTTGGGCAACTAGAGTGTTTGGGGCTATGCTGAGTCGTTTAGGGTTTAGGTGAGCCGCGCAACCGCAATGTCGAAGTTGTATTAAGTCAAAGCTCAAACTGAAACGAGAAGCCCTAACCCACAAATACGTACAGAATCGGAACCCTAAACCCTAAGGCCCTACACCCTAAACCCGACCCTTTACACAGTACGCACCGAGGACGAAGTGAGGAAGAAGGCTTCCGTCAAGTTGATTATCTTCCTGGTCGGGCTCGTCTGTTCGAGGGTTTAGGGTTTAGTTTAGGGTTTAGGGTTTAGTTTAGGGTTTAGGGTTTAGGGTTTAGTTTAGGTTTTAGGGTTTAGGGTTTAGTTCCGGTTTTAGGGTTTAGGGTTTAGTTTAGGGTTTAGGGTTTAGTTTAGGTGTTCGGGGGCTCTTTTGTTGGAGGGTTCAGGGTGTATGGGCTCGGGGTGCAGGGGATATGGGTCAGTTTGAAGTTTAGCCGTCGAGGGAGCCAAGCATGTTTCGGTGCTTCATGTCACTGCCAAGACTTCCAAGTCATGGCTTATCGCTAAAGGCTCCATGTACCCATCTAGTACAAACTTGGGCCTTAACGTACCTCGGTTGCATCAAGAGTTTAAGATAGCCTTTGACAGTGTGGGGCTCGTCGATTCCCTAAAAAGACTTCCTTGAAGGACGTCCTTAACTTAAAGGTAGGTGCTTCAGGGTCCAAGGGTGGTTATAAGTAGGGTTATTATAAATAGGACAACTGTAGTTGCAACCAATGTCCAAAGACTTATGACTCCAAACCCTAAACCCTAAACTCCAAACCCTAAACCCTAAACTACCCGTGAACCTCCGTGTACCTGACACCCCAACATTCCTTCCGGGCTCGAGGTTCCGACCTGGCCCGCCTTGACCCTATAGGCCTAAGGGGGGTTAAGGTTTAGGGTTTAGGGTTTAGGGTGTAGGGTTTTGAAGGAGTTGTATAGGGTCTTGTAACCCTAAGGGTCCATGTACCCAAATAGTATATACTTTGGTCCCAAAGTACCTATATAGGGACTACCTTAAGGCCAAAGTTTGTACTATTTGGGTACATAGACCGTCAGGGAGGCTATAGTCATATGCGAAACTTCGAAGCTGAGGCAACCAAAAACAGAGAAGCCCTGCATGTAAGGGTCGGTTTAGGGTTCAGGGCTTAGGGTCAGTCTAGGTAGGCCATAGGCTTCGAGTCTGACATTCGGTCGAGCATGTGAAGGCCTATCGGTCGGAGCCCTTGTCGCCCGGTGAACAGGCCCGGCTTGCTTACTGTTCTTTGTTTCAGGGGTGTGAAAGTTCGGATTGATTGTTTAGGGTCCTGACAACGCCAAATCCTGTTTGTCAAGGTGCTAGAGTAAAAAACCCTCCAAATATTCCAATAATTAGCATTTCAATACGGAGCCCCAAAACGAAATGGGCTACCTTAGTGTCACCTTCGTTTTTTTGCTGCGACTCCTCATCATACATAGGCTGTTCCAGAGAACGGTGCTACAGGTCAAGGTTTTACGAAAACCATTCCTACAGGGTTCCTGAATGCAAATGTAACATCAGAGATCCCCAAACCGTATTCTAAGCATCAATGCTCCAAAAATGAGTTTTGGGCTAGTATTTGGGGAAGTATCTGCAGGTGACCACAGGTGCTTGGACCCTACTATCCACGACGGGCTTGCGTGCAGGTTTTGCGCTTGCGTCTTTTCGGCTCCTACCGGTGCAGGGCAGTGCTCTTCACTGTGGGGCTATCAATGATAACAGCCACTAGGCCGATAAGCAAGAAAGAGGTCCAAACAACTAATGTTTATCTCCCCGTGTAATTAGCTCCGATATATTTTTCATACAGCAGTATACTCCCAGACCCTATCGTAATCACTGAGGGTTCCATCCTGTTACCAATGTCTGATGATCCGCTTGTCTGGCTCGGTTGAATATCGCGTATACATATATATATATATATACAGATACTACAGATATAGCTGTCGAAGCAGAGTATGCATGTTACATATGAGTATGTACATATGCTTTGTGTATGTACATGTTTATGTATATATAGAATTTTGTATGTGATAGCTTGTATATACATATCTATATATGTATTAACATGTATGTAGGCGTATATGTATACGTACACGCACACACACACACATGCATATATACATATGTGGTGCAGCGCTGCTAGTATGGATATGGGTGTATACGCACGTATTATACCAGCCGAGGCGAAGAACGATCCCAGATCAACCCTTGTTCCTTCAACCTTCGCACGCACCGCCAGAGTCGCCAGAGGCTCCATATTGAGCCTCTGAGATGGTTACGATACCCTCTACTTGTACCAGCATGAACATGTAGTTTCCCGATCATGAGTACCGCAAACCTGAGCGTTAGTTACTTATGCAACAGTCATCCGTGTTGCTTTTTTTTAGCTCGGTATCGCACACTGTGGCCGAGAATTGATATGCTGCCCTAAGGCTCCATATACATACTTAGGCTTTGAAGTACCTTTATTGGAGCCCTTGTAAGCCCGAAGTATATGTAACACATATGTGCACAATATATATATATATATACACACCCCAAACCCCTAAACCCCTAGGCCCTTAACCCTAAACCCTAAACCCAATAAATATGTGTATATATATATATATATATAGCACATCGAGTCTTAGAGCAGAGTATCAAGGCCACCACCCACAGGCTTGAGATGGATTCGAAGAGACCTTCACCTCAATCCCAGAGGGCCTGGCATATCGACGTCACCTTATTTAGGGTTTAGTGGTTTAGGGTGTAGGGGTTTAGGGGTTTAGGGGTTTTGGGTTTAGGGTTACGGGTATTGCTGGGATCCCCATGTAGCTCAGCAGCCATCACAGGCAGTTTTTCTGTGCCTTTACTCCAGCAGTGTATCCTAAATTCTAATTGAACTCTATAGACCCTAGACCCTGAACCCATAGACCCGAAGCCCTAAACCTCTTGAAAGCTCGCCCCGAAGACTCACTGCTACATCCGGTTGAGGCCGACTGCCTCATCTTGCAAGCGTGCGGAAGCCAAGAAACACAAGGGGAGGGCTGTCTGTCATTACTGCTAGTAGCTAGTATGTTGAGTCGGATTCTCGCCGGTTTTTGTGGTTACGGTTGTTATTGCTACTCTTTGTTGAAGGGGGGCGGGGAGGGCCGTTAGCGATTTGGGGTTTAGGGGAGGGTTCTCTGGTTTCCTTGTGGGTTCTTGCATAGGGCATCTCAGCACTCTTTGCCCGAAATCCGGTTTCCAACTTTGGGGGGCTTACTATACCACTTGGAGGATCAGAGGACGAAGACAAAGAAGCAGATGATGAGTCATGCGTAGAGCCCTAAGGCGGCGAACCTCACTTGCGGCATTGGCAATCCTACTTACGACCTAAATGCTAAACCCTAAACCCTAAACCCTAAGTCCCCTCAGCCTTGGAGTAGCACAGTGTCTCTAAGACCGCAAATCCTAAACGGTTTAGGGTTTAGGGTTCAGTCCCCGAAGATCTACTGTAAAAACCCTAAGCCCTAAACCCTAAAGCCTAAGCCCTAAACCCTAAGCCCAAAGCCCTAAACCCAAACTCCAGGCCCGAAGTTCTACAGGAAAGCCCTGAAGCCCTGACCTCATAGGTCCTGCAGCCCTGAACCCATCACTCCTAAACCATGGAAAGATTTGAAATCCGAGAGCCCAATCCCAGAACTCTGATATAACTGATATGTTGAGCATACCGCAAGAAGTGCCAAGCTGAACAACCACACCCCAACAACCCTCCGCCCTACCCTGGCCTAAGTACCAATTAGAGACTATTTTAAGGCCTGAATATGTACTAGTTGCATGAGTTCACGAACCTTTATACCTTAACCATGACCAAGTATTGTTTTTAAAAGGGATCCTTCGTAGAAAAAATTGAAAGAAGCCCCGAAAGGAACCTTCATGGGAATCCCTGACAGGCCTCCCTTCAAGGACCCCTTGACGGAACTATATGAAGACATGGGCCCAACCCTAAACCCTAAACCCTAAACCCTAAAACCCTAAGGGTTTCGGATTTAGGATTTTACTGTTTAGGGTTTGAGGCAAGATTCTGCAGTATCGTTTGCCGCCTGTCTGCTGGGGTTTAGTGTTTAGGGGTTTAGGGTTTAGGGGTTTAGCGTTTAGGGGTTTAGGGTTCAGGGTCTAAGGTTGAGGGAAGTCTTCAAATCGTTTTGTCCGCAAGACTGAGTCCATGTACATAATATACCGGGGTTTCCGAAAATTAGGCGACCCTTATGTAGTACCTAAAATAGTAGCATCCCTATCACAAGGATCCCAAACCCTTATTTTCGGAAACAGCCGTACAGGTCGGAATAACTAACAATTCAATACTTTTCCTGAGGAACCTCTAGAGATCCTATTCAAAACGCTTACAGAAGCCTTTTCTAGTTGTCAAGGCCCCGATGCTTAATGTTTTTCAGCGTTTTGGGGGTTTGGGTTTTGTTGTTTTCGGGTTTAGACTTTCGGGTTCTAGAAACCTTCGCAAATCCTGGAAAAGCGCCAGTCTTGAACATTCTTAACTAGGGTCCCTGTTGTTTCATATTATTTTGTTGTATGATATACCCTCATACCCTATTGTAGTTCAGTATGAACACCTTGCTGTTGACAGTGTAACAGCAAGCAAGATAAGATAAATCAGGTCAGCCCTATCCACCCTATAAATCCTACACCCCACGGATGCCCTAACACCCCTATAGTGCCCTAGAGCTTAACCGAAACCCCAAACCCGAAACCCTAAACCCTAAACCCTAAACCCTAGACCCTAAACCCTAAACCTTAAACCCCAAACCCCAAACCCCCTAAAACCCTGAACGTTGGCTTGGGCTCAAGGGTACGCCGTCCTTTATCCACTCGTTACCTCTCTTTCTCACAGCCATGGCCGCCCGCTCGCGATCCCCACGAGGGCGCGCCGGCACGGGAGGGTTTAGGGTTTAGGATTTAGGTTTAGGGTTTAGGGGGAGGGTTGTCTTAGATCCTTAGGTACCCTCCAGCATAAGTGCGACACCTTGACAGCCGAAACCCCCGCCGCCCACAACTTCAGCCGGCAGGACACAAAGGACATCTCACCTCGCTGCCCGCTTAGAATCAGGATAGGGTTCCTTTAAGAAGCTCTGTTCAGGTTCGAAGAACGAGCTTGTCAGTTTAACACTGTAACTGAAGTCTTCATAGTTATGCCAAGTGGGTCCGAGGTGCCAAAGGGCCCGAGTTTCACTAACGGGACGTTGGGCTTCAGGGTTTTGGGGCTTTCTTGGCGTTTGACAAGCCGAAACCTTTAACGTTTAGAGGGGTTGGCTCCAACAAGAAATAAAAGCAAGATGGGCTTGCCGTGGGGATTTAGGAGTTCGAAGGCTGTACAGCCTAGTCCTAAACCCTGAACACCAAGCTTAGCCCCACTACCTCCTGCAAAGATCGAACTGTAGGAACGATCAACTCCGATGCATTGAAACAAATCCTTGTGGCAGAAATCCCAGGGTTCAGTTACAGGTGCTGAAGGGTTTCTGAGTTTTTCAGGCTTGTGCTGGGATCTTGGTGACGAAAGTTGGAAGCATCCGGTAACGACGAGTGCAAGACCTTTTTGGGCTCCCGAAAGCGTACACCCGGCCAAACAGAAACTGGAAAACTTAAAACACGAGTTCCCAACAAATACCTGGGACCGAATTCGGACCTTCTGAACACTACAGCACATTGCTGGCAGCATCAAACACCACTTCCCTTCAACAATTTCCTGCAACAGCCCCTGGCAAGCCTAGGCTAAACCCTAAACCCTAAACCAGAAAAAAAAACCTTCAGGCCTCTAATATAGGGGCCTAAACAATTACCTATACTATTTTTTTGGGGGGTTCCTTATTATAATTATAGTATAATGGGCCCCGAAACCCTATTCTGACTATTAGGGCCCCTCCAGTTTAAGCTTAAAGCTGTGACATGGTCGGCTGTCAAAAATTATGGTCCCTTTTTGGGTCCTTATTATCATACGGCACCTATTATTTAGGGTACCCCACAAGGGGCCATAATTTTGATAACTACCCATATGTCAAAGGCATTTCCTTAAGAGCCGGGCCAGAGCTCGCAGGTAGCCCTCAGGCAGGTTCTTGATGTTCTGGAGCCTGGGTTTAGGGTTTAGGGTTTTAGGGTTTAGGGTTTAGGGTTTAGGGTTTATAATTAATAGGGTTTAGGGTTTAGGGCTTAGGGTGATAAGGAGCCAGACGGAGCGGCGGGGGAGAGGGTCTCGGATTTCGGGCTTAGGAGCAGGAGCAGGAACCGAATAGACATGCCAGGCATGATGGCCTAAGCCGCAAGCCAGGGGTACTTGATGCCCTTTACAGACGATAAGATGTCCAACAAACCGTGCGCAACTAGCAGTGTAACTCATCGCCACGAAGCAGATGAGAAACTCAGAAAAGGATGCTCAGTGCGGGCACTTCCAGTAGGTTGTTTACCGGCCATTAGGAAAATGACAACACCAGCCACGAGTCCCAAAAATACATCTCAAAGGCTCAACATGAACACCCCCTGACCCTATCATCTGTAAGCCTAGCAGCCTGAAACATCCTGACACATCCTTAAACCGTAAACCCAAGAACTCAAAATGCAGCACTGGCCACATCCAGCAGGAGTTGAACATGTCACAACTCACAGCGACTGCTACTAGGGTTGAGAGATTACGCTTTACTACAGTGCCGACCCTCGTCTGCAGCGCCACTACTACTTCGTCTGCCTTTCGAGGACATCGGCTCATCGCAGGGTGTCTGAGGCCGCAACAGCGACTTCGGGCAACTTTGTGCCTAGCGACAGAACGGGCAGGTGGCCTTCTCGTGCTCTAGGCTCTGAGGATGTGGGTTCTAAGGGCACTGCAAAGGTACCTATAGTCTCCATTGTAGTTCCTTTTGGGGGATACCTTATAAAATCCTTGATATATAATTGGTTAAACCAAAAAAAGGGACTACAATGGAGACTATAGGTACTATATGGGATCAATACAGGGTACTACAAGATTTCTAGAAGGGTACTGCAGGGGCTCGGTTCGGAGTTTTCGGGCACACAGCTTCCTAAAAACCAATCTTAGAACGCCCTCCGGCCCGACACCAACATCCAGGAAACCGCGAGGAGACATGATAAGTAGAGTGGGGTTCCTGCTTGAGGCTCATTATAAGATATTATAAGGGCTACTGCGGGTACTATAGCTACTTTAAGGGTTTTCAAGACGGGCGTTAATAAGTAGAAGAGGGTTTGGGTGTAACTTGTACCCCAAGGGGATAATCTTACGAATTAGTCTGGCCCCTCTGTTACTATAAGGGTCCATGTGCCCAACTAGCACATATTTTGGCCTTGAAGCGGTCCTTATATAGGTACTTTGGGCCCAAAGTTTATACTATTTGGGCACATGGACCCTAAGGGTTACTTCAACCTGACACCGAAGGCTCTCTGAGGGCCGTAGACCCTGCTGGAAGCTTCATGGTTAGGATCGGGGCCTTAATACTTGGAGCATCGTTTTGGGGTTTATGGTACTAGAATCAGAAGAAGGGCCCCCCCCCCCACAATAGTATATGTAATTGTTTCGGCCCCTGCATTAGGTAGAACATGGTCGAACCAAATCCCTAAACACTGAAAGCTTAGGTTACAAGTAACTTCATTTACTATGCATCCGGTGTGCAACTACCGTTCTGGTTGGTCGCAATATTTCATATTATGTTATAGTATGATATGTTTTATTTCCTTCATGCATCATGATTTGATTCTATAGCTCGTCATGCTATAATTTGATTTCTGTTGTGCCATTACTGACCCCTCAGCAATTTCGACCCCCCATGCCCGAATGCCGAAACATCGGGAGCTTCTGCGCCTCTAGGATTTTCAGACTGCACAGGGTTTGCGGACATGATGAAAATTGGGAACCCTTCATGACAAAGAGGACATTGCATAG
>CAJNDV010027702.1:1461-20425 GCA_905221635.1 Symbiodinium sp. CCMP2456 | reverse complement strand
GTTTAGGGTATGTAGGGTTGAGGGGTTGAGGGTTGAGGGTTTAGGGTTTAGGGTTTGGGGTTTAGGGTTTAGGGTTTAGGGTTTGGGGTTTAGGGTTTAGGGTCTTTCGGCTGTAGGGTTTAGGGTTTAGGGCTTAGCGCTTACAGGGCTTAGGGTTCAGGGTTTAGGGTTGAGGGTTTAGGGCATATAGGGTTTTCAGAGTTTGGGGCTGACTGTGGGTTTGTTTAACAATAACGGGCCTAAGCAATTAACAAACACTATTATTCCTTAGGATTCCACGTAGGATTACATTCTGATACACACCCAAACCCGGTTCATTATGTGTTGTTTCTGCCCTGTGGCTTGTAGGGATTCCTTGTCGGGTCTGTGTGATTGAAACTGGAGAAGTAGTATCACGAGGCAACTGTTTCAACTGGTAAGAGCACGGTATTTGTGACAGCGACAAGCGAACGACCGCTAAGCCCCAACCGGTAATCGGGGGAGGCCTTTGTTTCTTTACAGGCTCTTTTTTTTTAATAGTTATAAGGGTTACTTGAAGCGTAAAGGGGCATTCGTATTCAGACTAGGGTTTGGGAGGGGGGGTATATACACCATCCCTTAGCCCTAAACCCTACCTGTAACTCTCATTACTTACAGTTCAGCAGCCATTATTCCTTAATTAGTAGGTAGAACCCATCAAATTGTAGGTAATTGGAGTCCCAGGTAAACTCTAAACCCGGGATCCTTGGACCATGGTATCCGCAACTCGGTTTAGGGTTTAGGGTTTAGGGTTTAGGGTTTAGGGTTTAGGGCGCGTGGTATGATGTTCTTGGCTTTGGGCTCGATAGGTTGCGGGGCTACTTACGCCAGCCATAACTAACCCTAAGGGTCCATGTGCCCAAATAGATATACTTTGGCCTTAAAGTAGTCCCTATATAAGTACTTTGCGGCCAATGTATATACTATTTGGGTACATGGACCCTCAGGGCAACAGTAATTCCTACTGTAGAAAGTATATATACTTTCTATTCTTAGGGGTACTTGGAAATGATGTTCCGTTAACCCATAAAAGAACAGCTCAAGTTATGTTTTTGTGCACGGGTACCAGGTTCGGCGCAGTACCTGAAGGTCCCCTACCCTTTGTTCTTAGAGTACCTAGTTTCACGGTTAGGATCTGTTATATAGAAAAGTAGGCCCCCCCCCAAAAAAAAAAGAATAAGGTAGGGTATGAGCCTACAGGTATTATGTAGGGACTTAGGAGCCTTTAAGGGGGCAGAGTGACTTTAAGCCCTCAGACGCAACCGGAGCCTTCAATGCCAGCGCCCTAAGCCCAGGTGAAGGGCGACATGAACCCTAAAGGGGTTCATGAATCCTATACCCTAAACCTTACCCTAAACCCTAAACCCTATACCCCTAACATACCCCTAAACCCCTAAACCCCTAAACCTTGAACCCGTCTGTTGCGGGAGGTGAAGCGCCACATGGCTTTGGCCCTCCAAGCACAGCCCAAAGCGGTTCAAGTCCTGGCCTCAGGGTTTACTTGGAGGATCATGGGACTTAGTAAATAAAGTTATAACTACCTTGATTGGGGTTATAATTACTTATAAGTATAGTTACCTTTATACGCCTAGTTACTAAGTCCCATGATCCTCCAAGTAGGGTTTAGAGTTTAGGGGTGTGTACCAGGGTCTGTACCCTTAACAAGGAACCCTAACACCCCAAAACCCCAAAACACCAAAGCCCTAGAAGTCTAAAGCCCTAAAACCCTGAAACCCTAAACCCCTTTACCCCAAAACCCTAAAACCCTAAAACCTACAACCCTAAACCCTAAACTGTTAACCCTAAAACCCTAAACCCTAAAACCCTAAGCCTCCGAGGTCTGGATGGAAGTGTGCCGGACCTTGGAGGAGCTCGGAGAGTTGGAAGACTGCTGGGCCCACGGAGTGAAATGACGGAACTCCTGTAGGGGCTCCTTTCTAAGGGCTTTAGGGCTCTAGGGCTCTAGGGTTTTAGGGTTTAGGGCTTTAGGGTTTTAGGGTTCAGGGTTTTAGGGTTTTAGGGTTTCGGGTTCAGGGCTTTTGGGCTTAGGATTTTTTATAAGAGATTCGACAAGGATGTTTTCAAGACGTTAAGAAGGTTGTTCCCCTTTAAGGGCTCCTCATTGGGGCCTTTTTGGATTCTCAAAGAGAGATCAAACGGGTCCACAAGGATCTAAGAATCTAAGAGGCCTCTGTAAAAGGAGTGATAAGAGTCTTTGAGTCATTGAAGGATTCAACATAGGGTCTGTTCAAAGGGTTCTACTTGGAGGATCACGAGACTTAGTAAGTCGAGTTATAAGTCCCCTAGATGGGTTATAATTAACTATAAGTACAGTTACCTTGCTTATAACCCTCGTTACTAAGTCCTATGATCCTCCAAGTAGATAATTCGGGGTTGACAAGGGTCGTGAAAGAGTTCGGAAAGGGATGAGGGGCTCATGGATTTATCAGGTTTTGGGGTTCGATTTATAAGGTTTGGGGTTAAATCATCTGGGGTTTAGGGTCTAGTTGTATGTGTTTCGGAAGGCTTTTGTTTGCGAGGGATTGATTATTGGGTTTTTATATGGGTTGTGTAGCGGCAATCACGGCTACTGAGCACTGGTTTTTGAAAGTTTTAAGGGTTTTGGGGGGGTAGGGAGTGCAAGGATAGCGGTTTGGGGTTGCTTAAGTTAGTCCCCTCCTCAGCGCTTAAGTTCCTTTGTCGATGAAAATGGGGACGCGGTTGGAAGGCACCAAGCCCTGGTTGACCGATATAGAGCCATGGCTACGATTGCTTGTTCCTGGCCGGCAATATACCCAGAGACTCCAAAACCCCTTATATTAATTAAGGAATATACCTTAAATCATATTAGGGATCCTAATTATAATTTAAGGTATATTCCTTAATTAAGGTATATCAGGGATCCTATTATAACTTAAGGTATATTCCCTAGTTAAGGGGTTTTGGAGTCTCTGGGTACAGCCAGAGTCGACATCACATTTTGTGATGGCGCTTTTGGCCCACTAAGCAGCTTAGAGCTTTTGGTACCAGTATGACAGTTTTTGTCTGCAGCATGCTTGGAACATCCTGCAGCCTGGCAAGGGGTGATATGTGGAGAGCGAGGCACTGCCCGCTTTTTCTTGGCTTCAAAGCAGCACTTGATATCCTAGCTCTGAGTCCTTTGTCAAACGAGCGTGGCCTCAGGTGCCACTTTTTGTTGCCAAAACCCTAAACCCTAAACCCTAAACCCTAAACCCTAAACCCTAACCCTAAACCCTACACCCTAGACCCTAAACCCATAGCAAGACCTCCAAGGAGGCCATCATGGCCATGGTGGCTGCAGTTCGGCACTGCATGATGTACGCCGCTGAAGTGGCCCCGCCACGATGGTTTTGGGGTTTAGGGTTTAGGGTCCACCATACGGTTCTTGAAGAGTTGGGCCCTCGGATGCTTCCGTCGCCGTTGGCGTGCTGGGGCAATCACATGGTCTCGTACGCTTCGAGATACGCTACCGACCGATGGATGAGGACAGATATGTCCGTGCTGTCCGGCAGCGTGATACTACACCCTAAACCCAAAACCCCCCAAAGCCCCTAAACCCCAGACCCCGAAATCCCCAACCCCGAGCCTACCCTTATAGTATCCTTGAAAGGAACGCTCATAGTATCCTGTAAAGGAAACCCTAAAATCTCAAAAGGCCGAAACGGTGGGCCCAGTTGCAGGGATCGGGGTCGCGGGCACAGGGCTCGCAGAAGTGCTCGTTAAACTTGAATCCCTAAGGCTCCATGTACCCATATTGCAGATACCTAGGCCTTAAAGTACCTATATAGGGACCATTTTAAGGCCTAAGTATCTACTCTAAAGGTACATGCAGTCTTTGAGATCCTAACCCATAAACCCTAAACCTTAGTATACGTAAGGAGTCTCTTCACTTTTGTTGGTGGGATTGCTGGGAACCGCGGGTCGAGCATTATGCGCTCGTTGGCACGAGCTTGGGATAACTTCCCAGGAGCGGTTTAGGGTTGAGGGCTTAGGGGAAGCGCCACCGGCTCCTACTCACAAAGCGATCGAAATCAGACCAAACGTCTTGATCCAAGTTTACATCATCAATGTTGAAATGTTGAAAATCATCTCTGTAAATCTTTGCACAGCATCCCTGAAGCCCAAACCCCAAACCCTAAACACCCTAAACCCCAAACACCCTTAACCCTAAGCCCTAAACCCTAAACCCTAACCCCTAAACCCCAGTTCCTAAGTCGGGTTGCCAAGGTCGCTTCCTCTTGGAGCGTGGCCTCCAGTGCAATCCCTCCGAGCAGCTGGCGGTGAGACTGGTCTGGGTCTCCCAGTGAGCCCTTTTTCCCTTTTGGACCTACCCAGAGGTTCCAAAACCCCTTAATTAAGGAATATACCTTAAATTATAATATGATCCCTAATATGATTTAAGGTATATTCCTTAAGGGGTTTTGGAGTCTGTGGGTAGTTCCCCAATGCCCAACCTTTAAACTTTTTGGGTTCTTATGTTTTAGTAGTGATCTGAAAGTTTAACCTTTTATTTCCCTGGCTTATGGGGGGAAGTAAGTTGAAGTCGTAGGGTTAAGGGTTTAGGGCTCTGGGTTTAGGGTTTAGGGTCTAGGGCTTATAGTGTTTTCTTCGGTTTAGGGTTTAGGGTGTAGAGGATGATAATTAAGGGCCTTGATAGTAAGACACGCCTATATCCAGGAAGATACTTGATATCATACTCGGGATCCTACTATAACTTATTAAGTAACCCTATAAGGGTCCATGTACCCAAATAGTAGATACTTTGGCCTTAAAGTAGTCCCTATACAGGTACTTAGGGGCCAAAGTATATCCTATTTGGGTACATGGACCCTTAGGGTAAGGGATATTGGAAGGTCTGTGAGGCTTCAGGGGTTTAGGGCTCCCAGCCCCTTGGGCCCAGCCAAGGGTTCAGGGCTTAGGGGTTTGGGCGTTAAGGGTTTCGGGGGCTTAGGGCTTAAAAAAACCATCCAACCCGGAGTCTATCGCGATACACTCTTTCAATTTTTTGAGACTTGGAAGA
The DNA here is from genome assembly GCA_905221635.1 of Symbiodinium sp. CCMP2456. Classification (NCBI taxonomy): domain Eukaryota; class Dinophyceae; order Suessiales; family Symbiodiniaceae; genus Symbiodinium; species Symbiodinium sp. CCMP2456. The sequence goes on along the minus strand of CAJNDV010027702.1, from coordinate 15,366 downwards.
ACATTCGCCGATTGCTGGCCAAACACACTCCTACCTGTGTTTGTGCGCGATGCCATGATCTTTGGCACCGTATGACACGGTGCGGGTTTGCTTGGGAGCCAACAAGAAACATGGTCATCAGGGCTGTGGGTTGGGCAAAGACGCGTCGTACTATCAGAGGAACCATTTGCCCTGGTTCCCTACATTGGTCCGTTACCAAGCACATGGTTGCACCACATTCCAAGCCAAGCAAAATGCAGCGCCGGTACCAGACAGAGGCCAAGTTGGACAAGCTTCGCGAAAAACACGCAGCAGAAGAAGCACAAATCCTGTTCGACCAGGAGTTGGCGGAAGCTCTGCAAAAAGCAGAGCACGAGGTGACGGCAAAGTGGGAGCAGGCCACCGGCCTCAGTGCCGGTGCTTCCTTCCAGCCTGAAGGCTAGCTTTTGTGCTGTTGGCCTCTAAGCCCGTGTCTTATAGTAGTGTCAAATCCTGCTTTGGTTTAAGCTGCGTAGGAGTCACGGTTTTAAGATTATCGCTGCTCGCCGGACCGTGCACCCGCCGCAGCCTCCGAGCACATAACTATATATATATATATATATTATTCCTGATAGTTGGGTATTATGGCTATATCGTGTCTTATACAGGGAAACCGTGTTCTTAGTGTTATTGCACATAATTGCGGACTCTCACTAAAATCGCGTGTTTAGGAAAGGCTGCGTGTATCCAACCATCGTTGCAGTGATTTGCTATTGGCTCCTTATGTCGGGGATAGTATGCTTTCTTAGGCAGGGCTCCATGATATTGTGATCGTCGGTTTGCTACTGGGCTCTTTGGGAAGATGGGGCTGTTGTGGTTCCGGACAGATCCTCTTGGAAGCGTCTTGTATCTTAACGTTTCTGCAGCCCTAGCCGACGACCGGAAAGGAACCCGAACTCTGAAGAAAGCCAAAGCCACTTACCTTAAGGCCGTAAGGGCCTAGGGTCCATAACATAGACCTTGAAGTGGTCATTATATATGTACCTCAGGGCCAAAGTATGCACTTTCTGGGTCCATGGACGCTTAGGGCGATGTAGACGCGATTAGCAAGCCCCTAGATGCAGTGCCTTGCTTCAAAGGCCTCAAGACTACCCCGGTCGGAGCAGTCCGTACTACTGGGCTCTGTAAACAGACCCCATGGCTCCAAAGTAAGGAATGCCAAGACCTTCCGACATCCTCTATTTAAGTAAGGGATATATATATACACATATATATGTATATATATATATATATGTATATATATATATACATACATACCCCCAATCATATGGGGGGTCCTACTATAACTTGAGGGATCTTGGAAGGTCTGGGTGCAGCTGGTCCCGCATAGTTGGGATCCCCCTAAACCCTAAAACCTAAACCCTAAACCCTAAACCCTGGACTTTTCTGGTGCAGCTGGAAGAAGGGCCCGGTAAAAAATAAAAAAATACACCCTAAACCCTAAACCCCTAGACCCCTAAACCCTTAAACCCAAACCCTAAACCCCAAACCCCAAACCGCAAATCCTCAACACAAACAAACGCTAAACCCAAACCCTGAGCTTCCGAATCTCAGGTACGTGTACTGGAGCGGCAGGGAGACATGCAGGCCCCCAGCTTCGTAGACCCAAAGGGTCCTGAGTACCCATACCCTAGGGGTCCATGGTTAAGGGTTTAGGGTTTAAGGTTTAGGGTTTAGGCTGTAGGATTTAGGGTATTCGGAAGGGTTCATGCACCCAAAAAGTATATATGGTAAACCCCAAAAAGTTGGAAACCGGACTTAGGACAAATAATGCTGGGATTCGCCATACATTACTTTCAGGATTGAGGCTGTTGGGTTTCCGACTTTTGGGCACCTACTGTATACTTTGGCCGTAAAGTAGTCCCTAGGTACTTTGGGGCATATTTGGGCACATGGACCCTTAGGGATACAGGGGATACTAGTAGTTCTTACTTTCAAGAAGCCCGACCTTCTACTATGCAGGTACTTCGGACCCGGTGGGAGAGAGGGTGGTTTACGACTGTGGTCCTAGTTGATGAGGCTCTTGGCTTCGTTATTGGGTTTTTACATGGCTCCGAAGTTTTTAGGGTTTAGGGTTTAGGGTTTAGGACTCTGTACATGGATCCGAAGAGTTGTCAGGATTCCGGGCGTAGCCCAATATTTACGAAGTACTGCTGATGACATAAATCCTGCATTACCTCGAGGACCTAAACTATGGGAATTATGGTAAGTTCCGTGTTATTTGTAATGCAGGATTTTTTCAGCATCTTCGATAAGCGTTTACCCTTAAACTTTAGCTTTTAATGCTAAGGGTTACTTGGGGTTCGGGTTCGATGAGGAATTATACGGTTCTTATAGGACTCAATAGGGCTGTGCACGGGTTGAAACACAAGAGCTTTAGAGTGGGTTTTCAATTTGAACAAGGGCTATAAGGGTGTTATAGGCTTTTGGGTTGTACATTGCTTTTCTGGGGCTCGACAAGGTTTTGCAACAGGTTATAGGAGTTTGTATGTAAGGGTGTGATCAGAAACTCGACCCTATTATTGAGGTTTAAAGCCCAGGGAGGCCCGTATGGTCTGGAAGTGTCTTGGAATTAGGTCTCTTATTTTGCGAAATCACAGAAACGGAGAATGAACAACTTAAGAACCGCCTTAGTCAGGAACCCCCCCAAACCTTGAAACCTGAACCCAGAACAGGCCCTAAACCCTAAACCTTGAACCCTGAACCTTGACCAGTCTTGCAGAGCTAGCTCTTCTTGAGCCAGGGTTTAGGGTTTAGGGTTAGGGCTTAAGAAAAAGTCTCTAGAATCGTATGGGTCTACATGCCCAAATAGTATATGTTATGGCCTCAACGTAGGCCCTATTTAAGTACTTTGGGGCTAGAAGTATGCTATTTGACTCTTTCTGAATCCTGTCTTGGCGTTAAGGATTGGTAGGTTTTCGGGTTACAAGTCATAGGCCTGTTTGCGCCTAGGTCAGTGAGTCAAGCCTTGGGCTCAGGGTTTTCGCAAGCCACAACCACCCATCTCCGTGAGACAATGCACTCGCAAGCCTCCCAAAAATCCCAACCCCTAACAGCCCCAACAGGATACACCGATCCTGAAACCCATAGAACAATCTAGTAAGTGCGGAGTTAATGTCAAACGGTAAGCTACAGCGGCAGCAAAACAGCTAGAATAGCAATAAGAGTATGCAACCATCGTAATAGCCGCGTTGTGGTCATACGTAGCATGGGCTATCTGACTATTGTCCTAAACGCCAGTCTCCATTTTCGATGGTCCTTTGGACCTACCAGACCCAACGACTTATACAACACATACAGATCCCCTACAGGTAGGAACCCTTTAGAGAAGGGGGGTCCATAGAGCCCCAATACCCGAAGATCCGAAACGACATGACTACCCCGATCCTCCAGCCCTACAGAACCTAAGCTCTAAATTCTAAACCCCAACCCGTACTGGTACTAGTATGAACCCTAAACCGTAAACTCACTCAGCCCTCAACCCTAAGCCCCGGATCGTTACAAAATAAGAGCCCTTAAAACGGTAGGAGTTTGGATCATCAGGTAAGTCCCTGAACCCGAACCCTAAGCCTTAAACCCTAAACTCTAAACCCTCTAAACCTTAAGCCCTAAACCCTAAACTCTAAACCCTATAAACCCTAAGCCCTAAACCCTAAACTCTAAACCCTATAAGCCCTAAGCCCTACAACGCCTAACACAAGGTGACGAAAAAGACCCTTAAAAAAAACAAAACCTTAAACCCCAAGCCCTAAACCCTAAACTCTAAACCCTATAAGCCCTATAAACCCTATACCCTAAACCCTGAACCCTGTAATAAACCTTAAGCCCTTAAGCGCCTAACAGAAGGCACTTCGGAGTCTGCTCGGCTCCCTCCGTGGCGAGGCCTTGGAGAAGACGCAGAAGGCAGAGCTGGAGAAGCTTAGTGTAGGGTCCCGGGGTTAGGGTTGTCTTCAGGGTTTAGGGTCTATAGAGGTTAGGGGTTTAGGGTTTAGGGTCTAGGGTGTAGGGTTTAGGGATTTTGAGGGTTTAGGGTCTAGGGCTTAGGGTTTTTGAGGGGTAAGAGTCTAGGGTTTAGGGTATTTGAGCGTTTAGGGTCTAGGGTTTAGGGTTTTTGAAGGTTCAGTCGAGGGTTTTAGGGGTTGAGGGTTTAGGGTATTGGATGCAGACACAGTGTGCACTCATGGGTTGGGGAGGCAAAGGCAAGTTCCACCACCACATCGGCGCGGGCAAGGGATAAGGTGCCGGATACTATCCGAAAGGTAATCCCTAGAGACTCCAAAACCCCTTAATTAAGGAATAAACCTTAAATCATAATAGGACCCTTGATATGATTTAAGGTATATTCCTTAATTAAGGGGTTTTGGAGCCTCTGGGTCCTCGGAACTTCCGGTCCGGTCCTTACGCAGCTAGCCCGACGTCAAGTCTTGGTTCCTTCTGCCCACAAGCTGTCGAGAAGGCCTTGTGCCGCACAGTCGAGACAGTGGTAACGGCCTCCAGTCAGTGTCGCATGTTTCCGTCTGCCTCGGCTCGAGTCCAGCGCCTCCCCACGCTAGCGCAGCAGGCGAGCCAAGAGCTGGCAGCTCCATCACACGTGCTATGTTGGGGGTTTTCCTAGGTTCGGGTGAGAAGTCCAGGTGCAGCAAAGCCTGTGCAGAAGCCCTGTGCGGAACGGTTTAGAGTAACCCTAAACCCTAAACGCTAAACCCTCCCGAAGGAATCCTCAGAGTTGTTTCGTGAAATGCTGGAGCAGCAGAAGCAGACGCTTTCCATTTGTGGCATCTGTGGTGACACCGACGGCATATGCAGACAAGCCAGCAAGTGATGATTCGGAAACCATGGCTGACTTGATCGCGTTGAAATCCCAAGTGGAGCAGCTACAGATAGATGGAGCTGACTGCATCGAAGGTGCAGCTTGCCAAAGCCAATGCGACCACCGGCACCGCTGCGCAGTCACCGAAGGATACCGTCGCAACTGCCGCTCATGAGAAGACATACCGTCAAACTGCCTTGAGTTTCCCAATTTTGGCCGATTGAACCCTGAACCGTAAACCCCAACCAACACCCTCAGGGTCCATGTACCCAAATAATATATACTTTTGCCGTAAAGTAGTCCCTATATAGGTGCATTGGGGCCAAAGTATGTACTATTTGGGTACAAGGACCCTTTGGGACAGACTCTAAGCCCTGAGCCCTGATCCCCGAATGACTTCAACTAACGCCTCGCACCGCGTTCGCCCGTACTGCTGGTGATATAAACCCTGCACGAATGTAAGCGCCCTAAACTATGGGAAGTATGGTATATTCCTTATTATGGGTAATGCAGTGTTTATATCATCAACCGTAGGTCCTTGCTTTGGTCCTGCTTCCGAGGCACTTCGAAATACCTGTCCCCAAGACCCCAAGACAGCCAGAAGTTGATGGTGGTTCCAAACTGGTTTAAGCCACTTCTATAAAATTAGGGTACCTTATTTTGGGGTCCTTATAATAGGGATCCTATTATTTAGGGTACTATATTAGGGTCCCCTATTTTCGGAAACCCCCATACAAGTGCTTTCCCATTGTCTCTTCAAAAGGATTGCTCTTACAACGATGAACCCCCAACTCTGAGTAACAAGCCCTTAGACAGTTTTTTTGCAAACCGACCCTATGTCAACCCCCTCAAGCTGTAATATAGGGGCCTCAATAATTTGAATTTGGTTTGGGGATATATTATACTACACCTTTATAAGGAACCCCCCCAAAAAAAATATATATATATATATATATATTCTAAGTATTAAGGCCCCTACATCAGAGCGAAGACCATGTAATTTGAAGCCCTGCGCTTAGCGCCAGGTCATCATCGAAGCCGTCCATGCCGAGGCCGCAGCGCCCCACAGGGTGACACACTACGGTTGATGATACAAATCCTGCATTACTCTTAATAATATGCCAAGGAATACACCATAATTCCCCCAGTTGAGGGTCCTTAAGGTAGTGCAGGATTTATATCATCAACCGTAGGATGTAGAGACCCCTAACCTCCTCGGATTACGATCCTTGTTGTGGGTGCCTCGAATGGTTTTGGCCTTAAACTACTCTCTATATAGGTCCTGCAGGGCCAAAGTCTATACTATATTGGCGCATGGAACCTTAGAGCAGCAGCAGCAGTAGCCATGGAAGTAGCAGCAGTAGCAGGAGCAGGAGGAGGAGGAGGAGCAGGAGCGGGAGCAGGAGCAGAACCAGGAGCAGGAGCAGGAATAAATATCAAACCCGCACAACTACAAATTACATAAGACCCTGTAGAAAGGTTCGCATGGGCCACGCCGAAGAAGCCAGAGCACTACTGCCATGTGCCCAGCTGTGGGTTTCTTTGTCGCTCTCTGGGCTTCTGGTTTCTATCAGACTTGTTTCAGATAATCTTACCCTAAGGGTCCATGTGCCCAAATAGTAGAACATTGGCCCTAAAGTACCCATATAGGGACTACATTAAGGCCAATGTTCTACTATTTGGGCACATGGACCCTTAGGGTTAACCCTCAAGTTCAAGTTTCAGGCATAAACACAGTGTGCACCGTTGGTATCACGACGAGGATCCACGCAGTTCATAGATCTTTTTGGCCTTTCGACTTGAACCGAGGGGTGTCGGGGTAAACTGTAGTAGTGCGTCCATAGCAACCTCCCCTAAACCCTACAGTAAACCCTAAACCCTGCCTGATACCAGTCTTTCGGACATGTCCTTGTACCCAAACAGTAGCATTTGATCAACCCACAAGCAGTCAGGGTACAGTGAACAAAGTAATTTAGACCCTAACCTTCGGAGTATTTGGACCCACTAGGAACATAGAGTATATATTTGAACTTTGTCGTAGGGAGCTGTTTAGGGATTAGGGACCCCTACATAACGTACCTAAAACTCACCATCAAAACTAAGCCCCAAGCCTTACGACCTCTACAGCAAAATCCTTCTGAAACCCTGCGCCCGAAATCTCATTGACTGTGGTCCAACCCCTATAGACCCTGAACCCTAAACCCTAAACCCTAAACCCACCCAGGCAGTGTCTCCTGAAGCGGCTTCCGCAGCAGGGGCCAATCTACTGCGAGGTAGGCGTTGGGTTTAGGGTTTAGGGTTTAGGGGTTTAGGGTTTAGGGTCACGGTATTTGACTTGTTCAGAGGGTTTGGGGTTTTAAGCGATATGACTCTACTTGTGTGGGGCAACTTTGGGGGGTTTTGGTCGTTAGGTAGCTACTGTTGATAGGGTCTCTGGAACCAAAGTTGTCAAGCGTAGTGCATACAGACCTTATTAGACTCATGGGGACCAAATCAGAAACCGCACATGTGGACCCTTTAGGGAAGTCTCTTGGTGATGGGCACGGCAACATCCGGGGGCATGCGTTTCTACGAGGCCGTATCTCTTCCAGGATTAGTAAGTAAGTGCCTGACGAATACTATTCCTGGGGTTTCTTACTGCGATTTAGATACCCCACTCCAGAAATGGAAGCTATGAAAATGTTGTAAGTCCCCGAAAAGAGTGTCCTAAAGTCTGGGGTCGTTAGGGTCTTTGCAGGTTCATACCGTTGTTTCAGGTTTGGGGTGTAATATTGACTCATGACCGCTAAACCCTCTTTCCTTGAAAGGCCCTATAGTAACCCTACGGCTGATGGTATAGATCCTGCATTACCCATAATAAGGAATATACCATGATTACGTACTATAGTCTAGGCTCCTTAAGGTACTGCAGGATTTATATCATCAACACTCATTTTTTAAGGAGCCTGTCATAATCCTTGTTGAGGGCGTACCCTTCGAACCAGGCTGTTGACCACGGTTTAGGGTTTTGGGTTTTGGGTTTTGGGTTTAGGGTTTAGGGTTTTGGGTTTTGGGTTTGAGTGGGTCATGAGAAGAATCTGAAGATCTGAGGCATGCCTAAGAGATTGGGATTTAAGGTTTAATATAGGGCCCTGAATAACGCACCCCTTATACCCTAATTATGACAAGGAACCCCCAAACAGCATTTGTAATGATTTAGGCCCATGGGCTTGGAGTGTCGGGTTCAGAGATTCAGGGCCTGGACGTCAGCGAAGCAGGGTCCCTAGACCCTACTTTAACCCCCCAATAACCTGCGGTTTTTAAGGACTTATATAAAGAAATCATAACAAGGAACCCTTACAAGGTAGGTTCTATGGGCTCCAGGTAAACCCTAGACCCTAAAACCCTAGCAGAAGGTCAGCCCATGCACATGAGCTTCGGATTCTCAAGGAAACAAAGAAGAGGGAGTTGCGAGGGTCCTTCGAAACCCTAAACCTTAAACCCTGAACCCTAAACCCTAAACCCTAGACCCTAAACCCTAAACCCTAAACCCTAGACCCTAAACCCTAAACTGTCTAGCCCGCCATGGCTCCCAAAGATTCCAAAGTGGAGCAGGTGCAAGCTCCTCAAGTCGTAGAAGCTAAGAGGATGCCAGTGTTTCAGGGTGAAATTTAGGGATGGTGATAAACTTTGTTTTGTAGTTGTTCGGCTTCTTCAACTATTGAAACGTGTCCATAATTCGGTAACAGGGTTAACCAATATCTACAATATGTGATTCTCAGGATCAGCACAGTTTAAGGGCTGGTGGCTCTGGGTTTAGGGTTGTAGGGTTTAGGGTTTAGGGTTTAGGGGTTTAGGGTTTAGGGGTCCCGCAGTGTCCGGATGGAGGGACAAGGATGAGGATCGCATCCAGGAGCTGGTGGAGCTTGTCCTGGCACCAGGCAACTACAACACAGGCTCCAAAACCACTTGATTAAGGAATATACCTTAAATCATATCAGGGATCCTATTATAATATAAGGTATATTCCTCAATTAAGGGGTTTTGGAGTCTCTGGGTACAACACAGGCCTGCTCCCCGTGCCCAGAGCCCTACCACTCCCACGAAGACCGACCGATGGTGGATTCCCTAAACCCTAAACCCTAAACCCTCAGGCCACATGCTGCTGGACGAGGGCGTGTCCACCGTTTGTGCACTGCAGCGGCTGTGCGTGGGTAAATAGAGTTTCACGAGTCAGGGTTTGCTGATGTTGAGGTTTAGGTTTCACAGTTGCTCCGGCACGTGAAGAGAATCCTAATGCCAAGCTACGTATACAGGGATGCCGTCCTCAGAGATGGACACATAGTCTAATCACTCACCGCACACCGTTGCGCACAGCGTTTGCAACATCTCCTGCAACCCAGAATCCCAGAGAACCCAATACCCCTTCATTCAGGAATCTTCCTGACATCATAATACTAAGGCCCCTATAATTTAAGGTATATTCCTTAATTGAGGTGGGTTCTTTGGGCAACCCCGAATACCAGGCATGTCGCATCGAGAGCATCCTCGGGCACTGGCAGAAGGCGGGCTGGGTCTAGGATTTAGGGTTTAGGGTTTAGGATTTGGGGTTTAGGGTTTAGGGTTTAGGATGCAGGCCCACTTCTTGAAGCCTGGGTTGGTTCTGCAGGGACCATAATTATAGGATGCCCTTCCGTTGGCTGTGCTGGCCTAACCTATCGCACTTCACCCCAAGCAGGGACAACAAATGGCGCTTCGTACAAACGACTGCTAGTTTGTGGATAATGTGGTCACGAACCCAGACACCGGAACGGTCCCTGCTTCTGATTTGGCACCCAAAGAGCTCACTAATCGATATTTGAAGGAACCTTCCTTAAGATTACAGGCTTTACTACTTGATTTTCGGGTATATTCTAGGGTACTTACATTGTCAGGAACCCTATTCCAACTGTTAAGGCCCCTGTCTATCCAGTTTTTGCATGTGTTTGCCTCCGCGGGTCATCTCCTGGTAGTCGCAGAGCTTTGGCATTAACTGCATCCATCTACGCACTTGTATTCGGTGCCCACAATCTACTCCTCAGGATATGACTGCTGGCCAATAGACCCTAAACCCTAAACCCTAAACCCTAAACACAGGCAGCCCAGGGGTTCGCCCTACATAAAAGCCTCAAGCACCAATTCCTTCAAATGCCCTACGACACCCAGCAAAACCCTGTGAACTGAGCACTGGGCCCTCAGCACAATCTGCCGTGGTGGAGGCTTTGGAGACGGCAGAGCAGGGTGTACAGTCGCCACCCCAGCTTGAGCCATCACCGTTCAAAGGTTAAGGTGTTAGGGTTTGAGCTTTGGGTTTCAGGGTTCAGAATCTCTGGGCTTAATGCTTAAGACTAGGGCTGTGTGGGCTTTGTTTCAGGGTGTCAGGGCGTTTGGAGTTTAGCACAACGAGGAAAGCCTCTCTCTCTCTCTCGCTCTCTCTCGCTCTCTCTCTCTCTCTCTCTCGCTCTCTGTCTCTCTCTCTCTCTCTCGCTCTCTCTCGCTCTATCTCTCTCTCTCTCTGTCTCTCTCTCTCTCTCTCTGTCTCTCTCTCTCTTTCTCTCTCTATCGCTCTCTCTCCCAGTCTCCTTCTCTCTCTCTCTCTGTCTCTCTCTCTCTCTCATATAAGGTTTTTTAGCAAGGTTAATATGGGGTTTCAAGGCAGCTGTGAATACCCCTTAGGGTCCATGTAACCATAGACTATGTACTCCGGCCCTAAAGTACCTATATAGGAACTACGGCTGGTGATGCAAATCTTGCATTACCTTAAGTTTAAGGACCCTAAACTTTGAAAATTATGATCAAGTCCTCATTATGGGTAGTGCAGGATTTATAACATCAACTGGATTAAAGCCACAGCTTTTGCTGCATGAGTGCATGGACCCTTCTCAACCCGAACCCTAAACCCAACAGTAACTGGAAGCCCAAATCAAGCCCGAGACTTATAGTAAACTCTAGGTGAGCCGTGAAATCGAAGCTCTAACCCTAAGCAATAGAATCCCAAACCCAAACCTGAACCCTCAGCCCTAACGCTACAGCCTAACCCAAAACCCGCAACCCTGTGAGCGGGCTCTGAGACTTGTGTCCGCGCGGAGAAAGGGTCGCTGCACAACCATAAACCCTAAACCCTACACCCTAACCCCTAAACGCCTAAACCCCTAAACCCTTAAACGCCTAAACCCTAAACCCTAAACCCTAAACCCAAGCCCTAAACCTCAGAGTTGCCTCTCGCCACGGCAATCCGCTCAGGATTTGTCCGAAGTATGGACCTTTGTGGCGCCGGCCTCGGCGAGTTCCCTAAGCCCTACCTGGGGATCCCCAAAACCTACCCTTTGAAGGTTTAGGGTTTAGGGTTTATCCCAAAAACCTACCGTTTGAAGGAATCTGCCCTCTATAACCTCTATTTCGTAGGGTTTGGAGTCACAGGTAAGCCGTATAGTATATGCTGTGGCCTTCAAGCAAGCACTGCAGCGCCAACATGTGCCAACATCTATAAGTTAGATTGCTACATGGACCCTTAATTATACTCTAGGCCCTGAGCTGGCCTTAACCCTAAACCCTAAACCCCTACACCCTAAACCCTAAACCCTTAAACCCTAAAGCCCCAAACTGGCCCTAACAACTGATGGCACCCTCGATGGAACCCTTCCAAGGAGCCGCTTTGTTAAATGGTCAACGGCCTAAGGGCTCATCTCCCAGCGTCAACAGTTTGGGTATATAGGGTCGGGGTATACGGGGTATACAGGGTTTAGGGCATTGGGTTTAGGGTTGAGGCTCGCACCATGTAGGTAGTTATCTCAAGTAGGGTCCCTTTCTAGGTCCCCAAAATGGTACGGCACCCTTGTACAGAGGAGTGTAAAAGGGGGACCCTAACTTAGAGAACTATCCATTTCGCGGCGTACAGGGCCCAAGGCTCTACGTAGTCATATTTTACGGCGCTTGGGCCCAAAGAGCTTGCTGTACGAATGGTTTTGGGCTCCGAGTAGTTAAGAGATATTCTAATTCGAATATGCCCTTTTGAACCCTATACTGTTATTTTGGCATAGTGCGCCCAACCATCCGTATTCCCATCTCTGAACTGTTTAGACCACATCCCTCATCCCCCTGTCCAACAAACATATCAGCATCGGCGAGATACCATATGATGTAACCTAGGTTCAAGGTTTAGGGTAAGGGTCCATGTAGCCATGTAATGTATAATGATGGCCTCAAAATATCTATAAGGTGACGACATGAGTCAGCGCGGCAACCCTGACGGATGTGGGGACTCATAGTATATGAACCCGAAATCCTAAACGTGGACCCTCAACCCTAAACCCTAAACCCCTAAACCCTAGTTCACCCTAAACCCCTAAACCCCTAAACCCCAGAGTTTTCCAGCCAGGAGGGTGGTCCAGTACAGTCAGGATCGCAGGCAAACTGAAGTTTCACTTGTAGTGGTAGCCTACATGGCAGCGCAGTCAAAGGTGTGTCCCACTTAAAAAAAACCTATCACCCGAAACCTTAAACCCCTAAACCCTAAACCCTGAACCCCTTAACCCGATTTCGCCCTGAACCCTAAACATGGTGTTTCAGGGTGCCCCCTCCAAAGGGTCTTATGGTCACTTTAACCCTAAGGGTCCATGTACCCAAATAATGTATACTTTGGCCTTAAAGTAGTCCCTAAATAGGTACGTTGGGCCAAAGTATGTACTATTTGGGTACAAGGACCCTTTGGGTAAGTTTTCCCGTAACATGCCCTGGGCACTGAACCGGGCCAAAGAGCACCAAGCTCCCGAGCCCTAAACTCTTAACTTGCGTAGGTTTAGGGTTTGTAGGTTAAGGGGTTTAGGTTTTAGGCGTTTAGGGGTTTTGGGCTTGGATTTAAGCTCATAGATACTGCAGTCTTAAAGTCTATCCTGTAGAGGCGCGTTATGGCCGAAGCAGAAACTGCGACATTCCATGGACATGTAGGGTAAGTGAGGCAGAATTGATGTGGGTTCCGTAATGTTTGGTTTCCGGAAGGAACATGGCCCAACGTACCTGTAAGTTGCGGAGTTGCGGATGCGAGGCCTATATACCCCTGAGAGTCCATGTGCCCATACAGTACCCTAAGGGTCCATGTGCCCATACAGTATACACTTTGGCCCCAAAGTACCTATGTAGGGACTTCTTTTTGATCAAAGTATATACTATTTGGGCAAATGGGCCCTCACAGTTGGGGTACTATAAGGGATCTACAGGGGTAGTTCTGTAAATTAGGGTCCGCTTTAAGGTCTGTGTTCTTTGTTTTTTGGGGTTGGACCCTTATACTTGGATGCCCTTTTGACTTAGTAAGTAGGGTTAGTAAGGTGGGTTATGGGGATTATAATGGGGCTCCTGGGGGATACTAAGTAGACTTACTAAGTCAAAAGGGCCTCCAAGTAGTGTTCCTAAGTCTGCGGGATCCGGCTCGCCGGACATGGACGTAGACCCTGAGAACCTTGTTGCAGCTGCTGCCCCCGGAGGCAACATTGAATTTGTCTTCCCAGAGAATCCCTAAACCCAAAACCCTAAACCCTAAACCCTAAACCCTAATCCCTAAACCCTAAACCCTACACCCTAAACCCTAAACCCTAAACCCTAAACCCTACACCCTATAAGTTTCGATCATGGAGGAAGGCCCGAGCTGCGAAGTCATGGAAGCCGGCGTCGTTCCCCTGCCAGAACCCAAAGGGTCCAAGGTACCCAAATAGTAGAACATTGGCCTTAATGTAGTCCCTATATGGGTGGTTGTCAAAATTATGGTCCCTTTTGGGGTCCTTGTTATAATACGGCACCTATTATTTAGGGTACCCTAATTTTGACAACTACCCATATGCGTACTTTAGGGCCAATGTTCTACTATTTTGGCACATGGACCCTTAGGGGAAGTTCTACCAGGAGCTTCGAGTAACGGCGGTGCGATGGGTTTTTGGCACCAAGCGGGCTCTCATGGCGCGGCGCTATCCCCGAGGTTGGAGTTGGGGGGTGATGGCCCCAGAGCCTCCAATATCCCTTAGTTAAGGACTATACCTGAAATTATACAGAAGAGGAGGCCGTGGGGC
>CAJNDV010027691.1:414-43844 GCA_905221635.1 Symbiodinium sp. CCMP2456 | reverse complement strand
TTTAGAAGTTTAGGGTTTAGGGTTCAGTGGAGCCAGTCGCATCTTCGTTCACAGGCTTCTTTTGATCGTACTTGTAGTCATGACTCCTTGCTGCACAGACCCTGGAAGGCGAAGCCCCAAGCCCTTTCAGTGCGGTGCAGTTGATGTTTTCGGGTCTTGGGTTTCAGTGAGGTGCAGTCTATGTTTTCGGGTTTTGGGTGTTTAAAAGCCCTAAACCCCTAAACCCCTAAACCCTGAACCTTTTAAACCCGAAACCCCTAAACCCCTAAACCCGAAAACCCTAGGCCCTAACAGTAAGCATCGAAGGCCGCCCCGTGCTGCGCGCTTGGGGACGGAGGAGGGCGCCCGGAAGGCTGGGCGGATGCTTGGGGCCGAGGTTTAGGAACCCCAAAAAGAACATAAGCCATAGGCACTTTATAGGGATATCCCTATATACCTTATTGGGCTTCGTTATAAGGGGGTTTATATGGGATATCCCTATCCTAAGTTTTGCTTATGTGCTTTTTTGGGGCCCTAGAGGTGCTTTGGAAGCCGGACCTTGCTCGCTGCTCTACTGCTTAAGGGCTGAAGGCTCAGGTTGTGTAGGGTGTTTAGGGTTCAGGGTTTAGGGTTTCAGGGTTCAGGGTTTAGGGTTCAGGGTTTAGGGTTCAGGGTTTAGGGGATCGGTTTGGTTGACGGGGTGGGTTCTGCTTTGTTGCTGGGCACCCGGAAGCCTAAGCCCTAAAGTCACACCTGCACACTAACACAAACAAAAGCCCTCATGTCTTGACCTCAAGCGTCAGCTAATATAGGGCTATATTACATGCTCTCCAGCTTTGGTGTTAGTTCGAAGCATGCTACAGTGCTTTTTATGTTAGTTCCTTGACAAGGTCCGTCTAGCCGTCTAGCCCATAGCAGCGAAATAAGCAGAACGAAAGCTTGTCACAGTAGTTCGTGCCGACAGGCTAATAATTCCAAAATAGTATTGTAATATGAGCAAGACTGTTGAGTATACATGATCCTGGAGCCCAGCAAACACCATCATCGCCGTCATGTATATCCAGGCCCGGAAGCCGCAACTCGTGGCATCCCTCGTGGAAGCTGCCGGCACACCTGCCATCCACAAGGCTAGTGCATGGTAGTAGGATTCCGGGCGATTCAAACAGCCCCGGCGATATTTTATTGCCGTTTGCTCAGCGTCCCCACCTGCGGCTTTATGTTGGGGTTCGTTACAGGCGATCTCTTGGTGGACCCTTCTTCGAGCCATCCTTTTGGTGAGCCTGTTTGGGACCTGCCCGCTGTTGCGCATGCTCTTTGTGATCAACGTCACCTTCGTGTGCAGTATTTGCGCTCTTCCGTTTAGCCACTGCGGGCCGACCATCGCCATGAACAGATTAAACTATCGATTACAGCTGCTCAATGTTGATTGCGCATCCGCCAATGGCCCAAGGCATTTCACAAGCTGCGACTGTATGCAAGTGGCATAAGCATCACGTCTGTCAGTAGAAATCAGTTCTCAGACGGGTGCATGACTCGTGACAACGCAAGCTGTTGTGTCAATGTCTCTGTTAGCCAAATGGCACAGACATCATACTGGATGCACAGACATTGGAATTTGTTCAGGAGCACGTAGCTACACGAAGTGGGGTAGGTGCAGCAAACAAGACACGAATGACACGGTATGTGCATCTGCGATGCACGTGTGCATGCTGATCAAGCCCAACGCGAGTTTTGCCCCGTACGTGCGCCGGCAGATCCTTCTTGCAAGTCTTTCTAGCATGTCGTGAGTTTCCGCTGGATAGAGGCCACCGCTGTGCAAGCTTCGACATGGATTACCTCAGAGACTCAGAGGGCTAAATGCTTATGGTGCTTGTTTGGTTGCTGCATGCGGCTCACCAGCCTGATGTGTTCAAACTCAGCGAAAAATCGAATGCGGCACCGAAGTCGAAGGGGCAGCACCTCGGAGTGGTTTGCTTTTGCCTTGCAAGGCTCATGCTAGGGCGAGCAGCGCAGGGAGCTCCATCAGCTCAGCAGCTTAATCCATTCTGTTTCGTCCTTTGAGCCATGGAGGCCAAACAGTTTGAGACGCTGAAGGACCGATGGATCACGGGATCTGACTTGGGTAGCTTTGTAACTGTAGTGTGCATACTCTGAACTCGGCTACTGCAGGTAAAGTACGTCCTACTTGGAGGCCCAGGGGACTTAGTAAGTAGGTTATTCCCCTAAATGGAGTTGCCCCAATTATAACCCTACTTATAACCGACTTACTAAGTCCCCCGGGGCCTCCAAGTAGACTAAGGGCTGCCACGGGACTCATCAGCTACGGAAGCGATGTTTGAGTGCTCGTTGACCAGCCTGCCTAGGTTCCTGAGTAGTACCCTTTTGGCCTTTTTATTTTGGGGTCTCCTTATTAAAAACCCAACTGTAGGAAAAAGGGTACCCTTATTATTTCGGGGTCACTCAGGAACCTAGCTGCTAAGAACTCCCACAGTCAGTCTGTGCAGGCATCTTCGCGCTCAAATTCGCTCGATCGATCGCGGGCAACTCATTGTCACTGGCATTTGGTAAGCGCGTCAGGTACCTCTGCATCTCATATCATCTCATACTCCAAGGCAGCGAAGTGTATCGCATGCAAAGAACAGGGTGATCAGGGCTAACCTGTCATGGAGCTTGAAGAGGCGTTGAGTGCGGGCGGGAACCCAAGTCTCACAAGCCACCCGTAAGCCGAGTCTGCCAAGCTGTCGGGTTTGGCTAAGCTCACGCAACGTATGCGGTGCTCGGTTACTCGGCGAACAGGCGCGTCTGCGCGGTAATGTGGCGTGCTGTTCAATTGCCCTCTCCCCGCCCCTCCCCCACCCCCACCATTTCTGCACGGCCTGCACGGCTTGCTTAATGGTGCCTGTGACTTGCTTGACCTGGGTTCGGTAGATTGGGGGCTTGGGCTGGCTTGGGTCTGGATGGCTTTGACTAATTAACTTAAAGAAGGTAGCTGGGGGTCCCAAGGGTTTGGGGGCTGGCTTTGGGTTTAGTTAGGGAGAGCTTCGGGCTTTAGGGTCAGGGTTTTAGGGTTTGGGAGGGTGGAGAGTTTAGGGTCAAGGGGGGTTTAGGGCTTACAGGGTTCAGGCTTAAGGGGGGTTTCAGGTTCAGGGAGAGCTTCGGGGCCAGGGTTTCAGGGTTTGGATGGGTGTTTAGGTCGGGAATTCGAAATTGTGGGTGCCTTAAGATTGACCCTTAGCAACACAAACAACAAAATCAGCCGGCCAAAAACGTATTGAAGACCCCGCCCCCCGGAAATTTTGCTAGCGGCTGGAAGAAGCAAACAAACCCATTCTGGAGGCCCGCCACTTTAAGCAGGACTCCACGTTGGGTCATAGCTCGAAAAGAGCCCCCAGCCCTTCGTCCCCCGAACGCCGAAGCTTTGACACCAAAGGCCCCAGCTCTCTCAGCCTTCGTAGTTACTAGCAGTGCTTGCAGCAGTAGTGTAGTAGTAGTAGTAGTAGTAGTAGTAGTAGTAGTAGGAGTAGGAGTAGGAGTAGGAGTAGGAGTAGGAGTAGGAGTAGCAGGAGTAGTAGGATTAGTAGGTGGCTTGCAGCTGCAGGAAACCCTATGGGACTTCATGAAGACGGAGCTGCTTTGCTGACAGCTTTGTAACTGCCAGAGCTGCCGACCATGATCCGCTGGGTCGCCTCGGGTCCTTTTTGCTGTAAGGTCTAGGGATGCAAAGGAAGGGTCACGGCAAGAGTTCTTGCTGTGGCGGTCAACCATGGTCCTCAGAGTAATAAAGTTCGAACTTGCCAGCATCATCATGGCAAGCACGGCCACACAGTATTCCTGGCAAGATTCTGATATCTAAAGTCAGTACGGTAGTCATGGAGTCGTTTCAGTCACCATGTCCACAATACCGATCATTGTAAGATGTAGTGGCCATGGCAGCAATTGCGTGCATTTGCAAGTCGGTGACGATTGCCAGATAAATCGAACCACCGCTGCGCAGCATATCTCGCGACTAGTACGTACGCGCATGGAAGCCACGATAGTGCGTCAACCAGGAAGAATCTCCGGAATACATATGACCAGCACCAGCCGGAAAAGTATTCGCATCAGCATTGGTAGCCGGTAGCTGCACTCTTACGTCACACCATGATCGCCGGACTCTGTTGATGTAGTGCTACTAGAAACTTAGCACAAGCAGAGGCAAGAGGGATAGCCGCCGGAGATCCCAAGTTGTTCCGCGGCTGGTCCTAGCTCGGTCGCATCGACAAGCCGAGACGGTGTCCCTCAAAGTTTAGAGCCCTGAAGGTCTGCAAGAACCTTGGTCGGAATGCTTGCTTTTTGAGGGGTCTGAAGACTTAGCGATTAGCGTATGCCTGAGGGTTCCTTTTTCTAAGTATACTATACTTACTAGGCTCCCCAGAACCCTCTTGTAGTTATTAAGGCCCCCAAACATCACACTAGTGGAGTGCCTGGCTGGGTCTGCTCAGGATTTATCCCAATGAACTGCTTCACATCCAACAGGCAGGGATTGTAGCAGCAACAGCACCGTGTGTCTGCAGCTGTGTCAAGTGTTAAGTATTACTTTCGAGTTCCGAATATTCGTACCGTTCCATCGAGTTCGAAAGTCCTGACTGGCACTTGGGAGGTTCAGAGATGGTTTAGAGTTGGTGAGGTGGCAGAGCTCCGTCAGAGTTCCGACCCTGATGATTTTCGCTTTGGGACGTTGGCCTTTGCCCTGTCGTTGCTGGTATCTGAATGGCTTCTTACACCATAGCTTGTTACCTGTAGCATAGCTGGTAACTTTGGATCAGACTGTCTCTTGGATGAGGCTCAGGCTGCTAGCATCGAGAAATCGGCTGAAGCAGCAGCGACGGTCATATCAGCTGAACAGAAGACCGCGACACACCGCCATCATTATCACCCTCCTCGTCGTAGTCCCACTCAATGCCAACATCAACAAGAAGCCATATGTTTGGTAGCCGTGAGAAATCGTTTCATGACGATGGCGATTGAATTGACATGGCCAGTAGCTTCAGTAGCTGTGACAATGATGGGAAGGACTACATGCTCAGCATTATCATCAACCAAGCCATGGACACACCGTAGTACAAGACCAAAGCCATTCAAAAGCTTTAACGTTGGTATGGGGTGGAGGGTAGGCAAGGTGCAGTTAAAGCAGGTACAGTCTCGACATCGTAGCTGCTAAACACATAAACCGCATCAGCCGCGGCTCTCTATCCCGAACCCCTAAAACCCAAAAACCCTAAGCCCCCAAATCAGGTGAGGGAGGTTCGGGCGAAGGGCCCGAGCCACTGGCGGCAGCCGCCCATCATCGTCGAGCTGCGCGAGAAGGCGAAGGTGCTTTGGGCCTGTTGCTGCTTTTCTGAGTCTAATATTTGACGTTCCGATTGAGGCGTTGAGGCTCAGGGGGGGAAAGGTGCCCTTAAGATCGATACGAGGAGAGCGCCGACGTGTAACAGAACTTCGACTGCTGGAGGTGCATTTGCGTATTTATGCAAGCACGTGGCAGAGAATTGCATGCACACGTTTAGGTAGCTGTCTGTAGACATGCATTTACAGACACATGAAACGTGTATGCTCGTTTTATATACGGGTATGCAATACTATGTAATATGTATATACATTCCCACATACAATGTTGTGAAAGTTGGCGCGTTTGCGGGAAAGGTGGCAGATGCTTGTCCTTGATTTTAATCGTTTTCACCTCGTCCCAGGCCATTATACTTATGCTTCTTATGATTATTTTAAATGCCCGAAAGCATTGTGCTAATCATTAAGGCTCCTATACTAAACCCAATTTCTCCCTACACTAAAACCCTAACAAAGCCCCTTTCCCATATTTCCCTGCACGTGTGGTGCAGGCCAGGGGCCTTTGGCGCGGCGCCCAGTGGCCAGGGTTCTGGCTTCTGACAGAGGTGGTCTTATCCAACACAGGGTTTAGGGTTTTTGGGTTTGAGGTTCAGGGCATGAGGGTTTCGGGTTTTTGGGTTAACGTTTGGGGTGCAGGGTTTAGGGTTTTGGGATTTCAGGGTTCAGGGTTTTCGGTTTAGGGGTCCGATCCTGCACAGTGGTCAGTCCTTTCATTCTCCATCCAGTCACCCAGTCATCTTCTTGTGGGTTGCCATCACCAGCGTCAGCATCACCTTCATTATCAGCGTCGTCATCATCGTCATCATCATCATCAGCACCATCAGTTCTTGTTCTTCCCGACCTTAACCCCTAAACCCCAAACCCTTCCCGCATCGCTGACGAACAATAATTGCCGTAGAACCCTGGACATAAACTCGAAAGCCCTAAACCACTGAACTTGGTATCGGGGCCTTAATAATTATAACAGGGTTTTGGGGCCCATTATACTATAGTTATAGCCACAGCTATTTCCAGGACTTCCCATAAAATAATATAGGCAATTATTGAGGCCCCTATACTAACCTTAAACCTCAAGAAAGCAAAAGCGCAGGAACCTTTTCCTGCCCGTAGACTCGGCCAAGCTGGCCGGGCGCCGCGGCGGAGGTCTCACAAACCTGCAGTGGCTTGGCACAGTGATAGTAGTGATAGTAGTACTAGGATGAGAGTAGTAGTAGTAGTAGTAGTAGTAGTAGTAGTAGTAGTAGTAGTAGTAGTAGTTAGTTAGTAGTAGTAGTAGTGGTACTGGTAGTGGTAGTAGTAGTAGTAGTAGTAGTAGTAGTAGTAGTACGAATCGTTACACCACTTCTGGATCTAGTCTTATAGTCGGATGCAGCAACCCAGATCCAGATGACATGGAAATCGCTTCACCTGTCCAGCTGAGGTATGCTGAGTGCGACGGCCTCACACGATCCTGCAGCTGCATGTGCAATGCCTCATCACCCAGCAGAGGTATTCGATGACATGGCAGTTGAGGTTGCGAGATCATGGGGACGGCCAACCATGCTGAGTTCGCAGCAGAGGCTGCTGCCCTTCCACGATTCAGTTGGTTGTGTGTTTGGCCATTGAGCCACATGACACACATATTATATATATATACACACATGTTTGACACACACACACACGCACACCCACATGCTTATACACATACAGACACACATAACATACATATACATATACATGCACACAGTACATTTATCCTGCATACCAGCTGCACAGCTGTTCCTCGGTCAGGCGTGCAACTGTGCGAGCCCAGACACTGGGAACATGGAAGCAGCTGGGCGAGCAAAGTGGCAGCCGATATGGCAATGTCATCCCAAACTCCCACACATCCCAACACCCCCTTACTACGGAATATTGCCCAAGCCAGGAGCCGAGGTAAGGTTATTGCTTATTGAAGGGCTTTTGGGCTCTTTGAGTAATTACCAGTCCCTTCGGCAGTGCGGTGTAGCGGTGCACGGCTGCGGCACTGTGCTCTTGCGTCTGATCAGCCCTAGTTTTTTTGTATTGCCCCTGATGTTGTTTTATCGTTGTTACGAACACTCTTGTAATTTAGTGTTGTTATTCGCAGTCTTACCATGCCTGTCATTGCTATGGCTACTACGTAGATTCTTCTTATTACTATTAGTAACATTTTTTGCTAGAGTCCCTATATTACCATCAGAACTCTCACTTTCTGTCATCACTGCTGTGGAAAACCTCTGTTGTCATTATTGCAAGGTTTTGGGGCTCCCCCTAAACCCTAAAACCTGAACGCCAGGTATTGGCCCGATTTGGCACGGAGGAGCAGAAGAAGCAGTGGCTGGCCGGGTACCTGAGGAGGGTTTGGGTTAAGGGCTTCTGCGGACTGTCTTCGGGATCCTAGTGAGTGTTGAAGGGGCTTCTTATTAGTAGTTACTGTTACTGTAATACAATCAGAGCTGGAAGGAAAGCCCCAGGCTCTGAGTAGTGGAAAATGTTCAGCCACCAAGGAGCCGCTGCTGGACGCAAGGATACGGTCTTGCTATGCCCGTCTCTCAGACCCCGGTGCTGCAGTGGCCCGGAGTGCTGCCGCGATGCATACGGCAAATCTCGGCAGTGCCCGGCGTGCGGAGTTTAAGATCGAATGAGGCCATGACTGAGCCGGCAGTTGCAAGCAGCGATGCCACAAACATCAGGACCGATGTCGTGCCGCTGGGACCTGCAGAGCCGACCTTGCTGCTAACCCGCACAGGACCATGATCATGCGAGACGGTGACCACTGGGTGATCAACGGTGCCATGCTGAGGATCTCGCAAAGTCCCAAACTGCTAGATCTGCACCCAATTCACCTTGTGTGACCGTCACGGCGTCTGACTAGAAGCTACTTGGTCGAGATCATGACGAACATGTTCAATGTGTTTACTTGTGCTTTGGGGTGCTTGAGAGTGTTCTGGATACTGCTTCCTCCCGTAGGTGCAGTTTGCATGAGCATGCTACGCTGGCATCAGTAAGAAATTCATGTGTTATATGGGTCATGATGTCTGGGCGCACGTGTGCTTCATGTCGGTAGCATGTATTCGCAGGCTTTGGGCTAGCACTCATAGGTATTGCCCTGCAACTGCCGGGCTGACCCTCGAGCTGACGAGTGTTGAGCAAGTTGACCGATGCGGTACGGACTTGAGGCAGAAAGCACTGGATCACGGGAGCGGGGAAGCTTGACAGCAGTTATGCAGCCTGATCTGGGCTCCAAGTGTGCACTGCGTATGACTTTCCAGGTTCGGGCAGAGTCGATCCGGAATAGCCCTCTCCATGTCCACACATGCTCATTTCAATAAGGCTGTATGCCCTGTAGTGACTGTATCGTGTGAGGAATATCGACTGCAAGATCATGATCCTTATGGGAAGGCTCCGATTGCCCAGCTTGTGACTTGAGGGTGGGAATGTGCACTGGGCCAAGTCCCTGTACTGTATGCCCCCCCATACTGGTTCCTTTTTGTGGCTTATATTTAGGATCCTATTAGATATCATCCCAAAAAGGAACTACTATGGGGCCTTTGGGTAGAGTCATTCTGGCCCTTCCCGGGCCCTTGCGGCCAAACCGGAGCACAAGAGCCGACATGCTCCTCGGTAGTGGGCACCGCCACGTCCTCCTGTAGCGAAGCATGCAAGCAGATGAGTAAGTAGGTAAGTCCAGGTAAGTCTGTCTAGGGAGAGTGGGGGAGAGAGAGAGAGGCAAAGGGGGCTTGAGAGAGAGAGTTAGAGCACGCTTGCTTGCAGAGGGGTGGCTCGACCGCTCCTCTTGTCTCTGTGTGGAAGGGGAGAGAGATAGAGAGAGGGAGGGACAAACAGGTCAGAGCATCGATCCCTAGATGAGATACAAAGTATAACAGAATCAACTGGGGTTGGTTAAACGTCCTTCTGTTCATC
This sequence comes from Symbiodinium sp. CCMP2456, assembly GCA_905221635.1. Classification (NCBI taxonomy): domain Eukaryota; class Dinophyceae; order Suessiales; family Symbiodiniaceae; genus Symbiodinium; species Symbiodinium sp. CCMP2456. The sequence continues at coordinate 34,556 of CAJNDV010027691.1, read as the reverse complement.
ACAATCTCCTGCCAGGACCGGCACGGCGGAATCGCCAACTTACCGGTCCCAGTCGCAGATCCTGGTTCCCATGGTCTGGAGCCCTGGAATCCTTAGAGGGTGGGTCGGCGTGGGGGCATGCTTTTCTCGAGAAAGCATGCTTTCTGATGTCAGGGTCCCCTGTACTGTGGTATCAAGTAAAGCGATGTTGGTCTGCTAAAGCAGGGCAACTGCCATGTCAATGCCTCCGACGACGTCCCACTGCCTCAAACCATGCAAAGAGACTGCAAGGAATTGCAAGGGCCTGACGAATTATTTCAGGAAGGGCGGTTCCACTTGCTCGCAAACCGCTTGGCTCTTGCTACAAAACTCGTTTGGTAGAGACCGACTTGGGGGTTTGTTCTGACTCAGCGTCCCGCTCAAGGGTCCGTATGTAATATGGGGGACTTAATACCTGTACTATTTTGGGGGGTTCCTTATTGGAGTTATAGTATACTGGACCCCCAAACCCCATTCTAATTATTGAGGCCCCTACATTGGACCCAAGAACCGGTAAGTCAACCCTGGTTTGGAGCACTTCTGACTCACAGCATCCGATGGACGGGGCTGAGACTCTCACAGCGTTCTCCGGGCCTGTCGAAGCGAAGGAATCAGATATCGATTTCTTGCAGACTGCGCTGGATTGCGCACCGAGGATGCCCTTGGTACTCGATGTGGGCTGTGGTTCCGATTGCCAATGTGCACGATGGTTGCAGCAGAAAAGCACTCTCTTCCTGTGCTGCTTGGATATGAGCACTGAGTCCTTGAAGAAGGCATCGACAAGGATGGGATCCAAAACGGATTTCGTCAGGGCAGACTTTGGGCAGCTAGGGGCTGTTTTTCGGCCGCGGGTTTTCGACATGGTGTCGTGCTTCTACTCGTTGCAACATGCAGCCGTGCCGCTGGCAGTAGCAAAGGAGATGGTGACGATTACATCACCGAGCTGCCCCGTAGCCGTGGCTGCCTTGGCAGATGCAGTGCCGGATCCGGATCCGAGCCGTTTGACCCTCCAACCACTCCCCAGCCCATTGAGACACTGCTACAAGTCTTTCCTTCCAATTGGCCTGCTCAGCGAGAGCTTCCAGACCTGGGATTGCCAATTGGAGCGATCCTGGATTCGTACCCACGTCTACCAGGAAGCGAACGAGTTTCCGTGTTCTCGCGAGTACACCGTGGTCAGAAAGTCAAGCCGAAAGCGTAGCTTTTGTCGAGTCTCCAAAGACCCCTGACAACTTCGCACACGAACTCATCTCAAGACTTTGCTCACAAGGTCGGACAGCTGGATAATGTAGGGGCCTTAATAATTAGAATAGGGTTCGAGGGTCCTTTATAAAGTATAATTGTAATAAGGAGCCCCCAAATAGTATAGGTAATTATCGAGGCCCCGATATTACACCCACATGCAGGCACTGTCGGAGGCAGCAACGTACCAACGCAGGTGCTCGGCAAAGGTGAAGCCCAGCACTCTACTACTGTGCAGCTTCACGAAGCGATGACCGCCATTTCATGCACCCTTGGGCCAGTGAGCCAAGGAGATCAGCCAGCAGCCACCGTGAAAGTGAAGATGTTGCTCTGCAAGTGGATCGCCAACAATCCCGGGAATACAATGGCTTGGGATGCCAAGGCCAGCAACTCCTCAGGAATAACTGGCGCGGCTGGTATAGCTCGCTCGGCAAAAACCGACAATTGCCGAATAGTTGCTCAGAGTATCGTGTATCAGTTTGCACAAGTTGCAATCAATGTGCAGCTGACCTTGACATTGTTCTGAGCGTGTTAAAGCACGCGTGAAAAGGAGCAACATCCTTGGCACTCCCGCCAGGTGTGGCACACTGCCAATCAAGTCAAGTCTAAAACTACAGCAGAAGCAGGCGGTGCTTAAGCTTCATGTTCGTGCTGTTCACAGGAGATAGCCGCTCGCGTGAGTTTCTCCTAGGACACGCCCGGCATCACACTGGTGCGGCCCATGGAGACCTTCGGTGACGATGATTGCCCCAAGGGGCACATGGAGATCCTGTTTGAGGCTGCGCCGGGCCTGGATGTTAATCTACTACCATATGGGTGGTTGTCAAAATCATGGTCCCTTTTTGGGTCCTTATTATAATACGGCACCTATTATTTAGGGTACCCCAAAAGGGACCATAATTTTGACAACTACCCACATAAAGACATTCGGGATACTCCAGTGGCATCCAGGATGGACTTCAAGCAAGGGGCTGATGAGTCTGCCATAAAGTAGTCTTGCCTGACTGCACAGGCTCGCAGTGTCGCCTGTGAGCCTGCGTTGCTTGGCCTTCTGTAGCCCAAACTCCGCCGCAGCCAACATCTGCAGTTCCCTGGAGCATGAACTTAATGATGCATCTGAGAACTGCAGGATGTCCGAGTGCCTGCGAGCAACATGATCTGGGGAGAGGCGGGTGCTTGCGGCAATTTGAAAGCTATTGAGTCATGGAGGAGCTCTTCCCAACAACCCTACGCCCCAAAGCCCTGAACCCTAAACACCCCAAAGCCCATACCCTGAACTCTATCAACCGCAAGTAGGGCCCCAGAACCCTAAGCATCCTTAGTGCGATCGGTCAAGAAGTCTGTTCGGGCAAACGAAAGTAGAGGGCTTGTGCCTCACCTGTGATTTTTTCAAGCCGTATCCGTGTCGGAGGTCAGCTTTTAGAAATAATCTCCGTGATGACTTTGAGCATCGAATCAAACTCGGAATGCCAAGCATCAAGTACGTCAAGTGAGATTTCGGTGAGATTTCGTAGCAGCAGGACACTTTCGGCTCAGACTTGTCGGTGCAGTCGAAAAGTGAAGCTGTTTGCGGAAGTGAACGCACTGTTCATCGTTATCCCAGCAAGGATTAATTAAGTGTGTGCGCGACGGATTTTCAAGAATTTGTGATTGTTTGATAAAACCCAACCGCATGATGAAAACGTCAAAGTCGTCTCAGCGCAGCTTTGAAGAGATCGAGGGCCAGGTCTGGGTGGTAATCTGGCTCGCATTTCACCAAGTGTAAATTTACTCCACGGGTCAAGAGGTAGCTGAGCAATACATTTTAGATTGATGTCAAGCGAGGTGAGGTTGACTTCAAGGAAAGATCTTGGTACTGCTCGTAGCCCTTATGGAACCCTTCAAGGAACCCCAAAACACTATTCTAATCATTAAGGCTGCGAAACCCTAAACCCTAAACCCTTATACTTATAGTCGCTCTTCTAGAACCCTTAAAGGAACCCCAAAACCCTATTCTAATTCATAAGGCCCCTAAACCGAATATAGAATACTAGGCCATCTGCCCCACAAAACCTTGCTTTGCAGGGCCGCGGCTTCGAGATTGCTCAGCTGCGGCTGGGACCTGGCCGAAGCTTGGCTTGATTTTTCGGGCTACTATAAGGGTTTAGGGTTGAGGGGTTTTGGGGTTCCTTGAAGGGTTCTATATATAAGGGCTACTATAGGGGGCTTAGGGTGTAGGGGCCTTAATAATTAGAAGAGGGTTTTGGTGTTCCCTTAAGGGTTCTACAAGAGCCACCATAAGGGGTTTGGAGCCCATGATCCTGGGTAGTATTAGGGAGACCCCTTAGAGGGAACCCTTCTTAACCCTACTTATTGGCTCTCTCAAAAGGGGACCTTAGTAAGAGCCTAAACCCTAAACCCTAAACTCTCTATATCCCCAAGGGTCCCCCGAATCCCAAACCCTATGTTCAGCTGCCCAGGCGCAGCAGCTTCGGAGTTCTAGGGCTTGGAGCTTAGGGGTTTAAAAGGCATGAGTTCGTAGGTCTTTATATGGATCATATGGCACATATGGTTCATATAAGAAGTAAAAGGTCAAGGTTTGTAAAGGTTTGTATAGGGTTTCATAGCTTCGTGCTTTTGTGATGTCCTGGCTGGGTGTAGAGTGGCCGGCGTTTTTGCCAGGTTTGGGATTTAAATCGGGGTTTAGGGTTTAGGGCACTGCCACAAGGTATCCATCACTGCATGCGGATGATTGGGCAGGCAGGGCGCAAGTGTCTCGTGTGAATGTTTCCTTTCCCAGGTTAGTATCAAGCAGCGGGGTTTTCTGCAAGCTTTTTGCAATACTCTGCTGTACGAGCTGGAAATCAAAGCAGCATGATCTGCTGTGTGTGAAGAGTTTGCTGCCGCAGGCAGAGCGCGCATTAAGCCACATGTGCCGCCAGGCGCTTACAGAGAGCAAGACGCCCCCATAAAGCAGCCCCAGTCGTTTGCGAAAGCGACAGAAGTCGTCTGTTGGGTTTCAGCTGTAAGTCTACAGCGCTGCCGTCGGTGACGACTTTGCCTTTCTGCTTCGCATGTCGGTCTTAGTCGGATTCCCTCCTCGTGCCCGCGGCCTGAGCTGCTACCTGTAGTCAGAGTAAGGCAGAGATCTAAACCTAAGCCCTGAACGGCCCGAACCCGAATCCTAGGGTTCGGGGCTTGATAATTGTAATGTCGGGGTGTAAACAAGTGCCAATACTATCTTGGAGTTCCTTGTTGTAATTACAGACAGTCTACTATACCCCAAAACCCTATTCTAATTATTGAGGCCCCTTATATTAAATTGTAGTAATCCCCAAACCAAAGGCCGCGCCACCACACGCACGGCCTTCGGCCAAAAACTGGCCGAGATGGGTGCCGTCGTGAGGAGCCCGGTTGAAGGATTCATGAAACGGGTTTAGGGTAGAACTGGCAGGTTCGGTAGCACGGAATTTGAAGTGTTCTCATTGTTTCGCATTGCTATAAGGTGCAGCAGATTGCCGAGTGCCGTTCAGAGATCGACCAGGCATGTTCGGGGCACCATGGGATTCACAAACCTTCTCAACACCTTATATGGCTCACTTAGCACATGCTTTACTCGCGTTGTCCTGCCTATCCCTTGCATCTTGCGTAGCAGGCGCGGCTTCTAGTGCGAGAAGCCGCTGACCGGATGGACAGGCCAAGAAGTAAGGTTGGGATTAGGGTTTAGGGTTTAGGGGCTCCCATCAAGATGGGGTTTTGAGGCATACTGTAGTCTGCCTGTAAATGCTTCGCGTCCTGCGCTTCGGGGTTGGGCACAGCCGCAAAGGCAGGGGTGGGCCTCTTCATTGAAGGCGGGGTGGGGTCTCCAGGTCCTTCTGGGGATGACTGCTTCGGCCGGGGCCGAGGCGAAGTACACAAGTTACCTCAAGGACACATGATTCGTTGGTCCTCATAAGAAAGATCCTGCAAGGGCTATGTTGCAGTCCCCTGTTTTCTGCAATTCCCATGTTGATTCGGGAGGCTCGGCAACCGGGATCACTACACTCGCAAGCTGCTCAGCTGGGGCCTCAATTTACGCACAGCTTTGGCGATGCCTTGAGCTTCCAACAACCCCTATATACCACCCCAAAGCCCTAAACCCTGAACCCTACCTCCAGAATGCCGGAACAATGCCGATGTTTCGCGCTGCGGGTGAGCAGGTAATGCGGCTGTTTCCCCTTGCCTCCGTGAGTGTGGATCTTGAAGTCAACACCCGGTATTGCCTTGGTTTGGCTCCCGCTGTTCAGGGTCTTGGGTGGTGTAACTTCTGAACGGTTGCTTTGGTCCCCACTTCCATTTTGCCTTGTCTCAGGCCTGGTCAAAGCTGTCGTGCCAGCCACGCCTGGCCCCAAGGGAGATTTAAAGACTGTGTATCAGCAATAGATTCTGTTTATGAATACTGGTCTTGTAGATAGTGTCAGCTATGTAGCGTGATTGATTGATTGACAGAATTTTGTGGGTCTTGGTTTGTTTGTTTTCTGTGTTTTGCACCCCGCCCCCTATCCGCCTCCCCTCCGTTTTTGTTGTCCCCCCCTCCCCCTCCCTGCCGCCCCCGCTGCTACCAACAAACGAGCCGGGTGCTCCCATATGAAAGCTTGTGTTTTCAATATTTTGCTAGAGGCAAATACGCGAAAACATTGATTTAGTCTTGCCCTGTATGACACAACGCAACTCATGGAGCAATGTCTCATTCCAAATCCCTCCTCCACGACGTACCGTTCTCTGTATACAGAATATATGTATATATATATATATCTATATATATATATACATGTATATATATATATATGTATATATATACACACAAATATGTGTGTGTGTATATATATATATATATGTCATCTGTTATAAATGCATATACATATATATATATATATATAGATGTATATGTGTGTGTTAACAAAGATGCAAATGTACTGCAGTCGTGTGGCGAGGACGCAGCGCGTGGTTGACCGGGCCATGCAGCTCCATGGTGGCCTCGGAGGCATGTCTTCTCCATGGAAAGAAGCCCTCCTTACACAATAGATAGGGTTTAGGGTTTGGGGTTTAGGGATAGGATTGTCAGGTTTAGTATTTCGTGGATTCAATGCACCGCCTTTTACTTCCTTCTTTGGGACCTATTGGTGGAACGCACAAGCGGCAGCTACAAAGTTCTGAGAGTTTCAGAGACACTTCAGTGTTGGTGGAGAGCTCGAGGTCCAACTTCTGGTTCTCATAGCACTCGGCTGTCTCTGTGAGGCTCCCAGGACAGCTTTTTGCCTGCTGCCTTCGTGGCGCCACGCTCTCGGAGCCTGCCGGGCTGGAAGAGAGATTTGCTTGGTGCTTCCACGTCGGCTGTCAGTGCCGGACGGTAGGTTGGCGTTTCTTTGGGTGCACTGCGGCAGGGAAGCACGCCTCAGCTCGATCTCATTCGCCCCACGCACTGCCTGGAAAGCCGAAGACATCTAAACCCTCTACATCTTATACTGCAAAGCTCATCACACCTCGAGTTTTGCAGAACCTAAGAGACTTTTGGCTTCCAGGGCCCGGAACCTGCGTTGGGCAGATGGCCCGGACGAGGCAGCCGGCACCTGCAGCTTCATAGAGCAATTTTCCTTAGCCTCAGGGTCCTTTCTGGGAAATCTGCAGTAGGTTAAAGTGGCCCCAAAAAAGCAGGTTTTGAAAGTTGGAGGCTACGTGCTTTCGGGTTGAAGGGCGGTGCAGATGATGAGGAGACACGTTCGGTTCTAGGCTGTCTGGTGTAGAGGCAGAAGGTCTGGCTTGGAGCTGACGAGGCGACCCTAAACTCTCAACCATGAGCCCTACACCGCACAAGCCTAGAAAAGTAGATAGCCAACTTTCTGTCATTACCTTTCCTTCATATCACCATTGCCTGAACTGTTAGCATGATTGTTCTTGCTTTTGTTTTGGTTCGCACGGGCGATTTCGTCTCGTGAGATCAGGTGCACTGGCGGACGGCTGGCAGGCTCGAGATTTCATACCAGAGGACCGGGCTCAGGACAACAATAACCAGCTTGTGGGATTTGAGCTCTGGGCCCCCCAAGGCCCGAAAATCCTAAACCCTAAACCCCAAAGGAAACCCTAAACGGTGATATTGCTGGTCGATATAAAGCTCTGCTCTGCGGACAGGAAAGAGTCGCCACTCTTCCAGATCGAGCTGTACGAACACGACAAGTCAAATCCATTCAGGGCGAAGCTTTGATCCAAAAGCATCACAGCCCTGGACCACTTTTGCATACTTCGCAGAGGTTGTTCAGATCTAAACCTCCCTAAACCCTAAACCCTGTAAACCCCAAGCCCTAAGCGCCAACGCGCGAAGACCATGCCTGACAGCTTTTGTTGCTCTGTGCATCCTCGCATCGTAGGAGGGCTAGCAGCGTTTGCTTGCCGTAGAGACTTAGTGGCAGTGCGCCATGGAAAAATAGCAGAGGCAGGCTTGCGAGATTTGTAACGCAAGGCTGCAAGTGTGCGGGGGGGGGGGGGGGGGNNAGGCCTTGTTCTGTACTGCTTTCGCCGGCCAAGTGCGAAGATTCGAAGATATTTTGTGATGTTTGCCAGGTACCTTTGCCCACTTCACAGGGAATGGCAGGTGCAATCCCATCCTCCTGCAACGTGTTTCAAACGAGACTCGAACGTCTCGACGCAGTCTCGACAGACCTGAACTCCGCACTTGGGTGTGTCCCTGCATACTACGATCCTCCAGCGAGAGATAATGATCAAGCAGGCAGTTGCTGTGCTTCGCGGCAAGCCAAGCTCCATGTGAGTCACTCCCACGATTGAAACAGCGCAAATGTCATGCACACACAGAAAGAGCTCTGTAAAATCCTTGTGGGCAGACGCTCTCTTAGCAGTCTTAGCACATGGCTGCGCCCACAGAGCGCTTCCTCCAGCTCTACATCTTCGAGAAGGCAGGCCAGGTTGAAAGAATGCTGAGAGGAGAGTCTCCATAGCTTTGTCTGAGGCACCCCGGTGCCTTCCTCCCTACGTGGACCTCCAGAACCTCAGTGGAGACAGCCTGGTCCGTGCGGTCCGGCGAGCCGCCCTGCACCCCTGGCGCGATGCACGCTTCTGGCGGCGCGCCGCGGCGCATGTGTCGGCCATGGATCCCCAAAAGCTGCCAGGGAGGGACCTGGCGCAGGTGTGCCTGGCTTTCCGCAAGGTGGACTTCCCGAGCACAGTTCTGTCCCAGCATTGCCAGCAGTATGTACAAAACAACTACCAGAACCTGAACACCTTCGAGCTCGCGGCAGTGCTGAGTTACTTCTGCTTCGCTGGCGCCGGGTTGTCAGGCATACCGACTGAATGGGGCAGCTTCAGCATGCTTGAGCAATCGAGGGCTTCGCAGAACAACCGGGCTTGGCTCTCCCCAGCATCCCACCTCATGTTTCTGATCCCAGATCTTGCATGGTGCCAGTTAGTTTTGACATTTACAAATTTACCTCCCTGAAGTTGGGATCCGCAACTTGATTTACAAAAGACTCCTTACTGAAGGCATATCTGGGAAGATCTGTGTCGATGCAGGACGCAGTAGCCTCAGAATAAATGCGGCAGAAACGTTGAAAAGTAAACCACCAAAATGAAAGGATAAAAAGCCCTAAAGCTTTCAAACGCTGAAGAAACCTGCAGAAGCCTAATCCGCCTGGTTCAGGGGATGCAACAACCCCTCAAACCTTCAAGCCCTATATAACCCTGTAGCCCTAAACCCTCGAAGCACACCTCCCCTCACAAAACAAAACAACAAAGATTCAGGGAATCCTGGGAGGAGCCCGAAACTCTAAACCCCTAAACCCTAAACCCGAAACTACCTAAGCCCCAAGCGCCTAACCCCCTTGGCCCTGAGTCCCATAAACCCTAAACCCTAAACCCTAAACCAGGTGGCGACGAGTTCATCCGGGCAGCAGCGGACGAGGCACCTGCTGTTACTCTCTGGCCCTTGTAGCCTCGGAGCTGGGGGTTTAGAAGTTTAGGGTTTTAGGGTCTGGCAGGGTTTAGAAGTTTGGGGTTGAAGGGGTTTGGGGTTTAGCGTTTCAGAGTTGTGGTGTAGGGCTCTCGGGGTTTAGGGTTTGGGTTCAGGTGTTTAGGGGTCAAGTTCGATTCCTTGGATCCGATTGTCGACGCGGTTCGATGATATTCGAAACCGGTGTTCGCGGTAGCTTATACAAGACAACAAAACAAAACAAACGACATAATAGACGAGAAAATCATATGACATTATACAATGTGATTTTGCAAAAGGAATGTAATTTCAGATAAGGCAAGATAAGAAGCATACACTACATTGTAAGATCAGACAATACAATACATGCAATATATAGGTAGTTCTCTAAATCCGGGTCCCTTTTAGGGAACTACCCATATCGCGTTTTGGCTCGGCATGACTTCCCCGCCTTTGTCGGAGGCTGTAAACGACTGGCGCCTGCGGGAGACAGTGCCATGGTCTGCCTGGCGGCCGCTTGTCCCAGGTGATTCTACATATATATATATATATATAATATATATATATACATACACATGTATGCAAATACATGTATGTATATACATGTGTATATGTATATATATATATATATATATGATGCAGGGCTGCCACACCCCCTCTTCCCCCCATCCCATGGTATCCCCCCCCTGTGGGGTGGGGCCTGTGGCCGCATCCCCGCCCCGCCCCTTGTTCGCATTTGTGCCTATAGTATCCCGTATAGAAGGTCAACGCGCCTTATTTTCACTGGTAGTTTGGGCAGCTTTAAGGTTTGTCTTACGTGGCAGGCGTGGGACTTTTGAGCATAGGCTAGTTTTGGGGCCAATAAAAAACTAATCCTTCTAGAAGTCCAATATCTGTGGGAACGGACGGACTTTGTGTGGACATTAACATAGTTTCTATCCAGAGAAGAAAGGAACCCTATGTAGGTTGGGACTGGGACATGGATGCTCTGTGGGAACGGACGGACTTTGTGTGGACGTTGACATGGTTGGGACATGGATGCTCTGTGGCAGCGGACGGAGTTTGTGCATGGATGTTAACATGGTTGGGACATGGATGCTCTGTGGGAACGGACGGAGTTTGTGTGGAGGTTAACATGGTTGGGACATGGATGCTCTGTGGGAACGGACGGACTTTGTGCAGGGATGCCTGTATGTGCAGGAAACACAGGAGAATGCCAGGGAAAGTAAGGCGCGCCCACCTTTTAGAACCCTTAAAGGAACCCCCAAAATACTGTTCTAACTACTATTAAGGCCCCTATATTACCATCCCTGCACATGCAGAAGTTGAGCTCAGATTTGGGCTCCGGGCCCAGGAGCTTGGGTTTGGGGCTTAGAGGTTTAGGGTTTAGGATTTGGGGTTTAGGGTTTAGGGGTTTAGAGTTTAGGGTATGGGGTTTAGGGGTTTAGGGTTTAGAGCTTGGGGTTTAGGGGTTTGGGGGCTTAGGGTTTAGGATTTATAGGGGTTTAGGGTGGGCTGCCGGAGATGCTTGTGCGGTGGACAAGGCATTCCTACTGGAGGCTGAGTCCGCAACTTGCCTTGCATCTTCTACATTTTCTGCCCGGATGAAATCACGAACCCCCGAAACCCGAAATGCTGAACCCAACTCGTGGTCCTAGACCTGGAACTCCCTCCGCCCTAAGCCTTAAACCCTATAGGCTCTAAGCCCAAAGCCATTTGACGGAAGGTTTTGAATTCCCAAAGCCCAAACCATGTCAAGGATGCTGGTCACAGCAGCAGCAGAGGCGCGGGCCAACCTAGGGAAGGGTTTAGGGGATTAGGGTTATTTAGGGATTTATAGGCCTTGATAATTAGAACAGCGTCTTGCGGGGTTCCTTGTTACAGTTATAGTGCAGTATGCCCCCCAACCCTATTCTAAGTGTGGAGGCCCCTAAACCCTGATAGTAGCTCTTAAGTTCCTGTTCTAATTCTGAAGGTGTTCGGAATGGAGGGATATGGAGGGCTCGTTGCCGAAGAGTCAGGGCTTTGGGCTCGACGGTTTAGAGCTGATGCGGTTTAGCAGCAGGCTAGTGTTTAGGCATGTTTAATGTCGGGGCCTTCATAATCAGAATCGAGTTTGGGGGCATAATCTACTATAGCTATAATACGGAACCCCCAGAATAGTATAAATAATCATTAAGGCCCCTACACTGGGCTATCAGAGCTGAACCCTAAACCCTAAACCCCTAAACCCCAAACCCCCAAACCCTAAACCCGAAACCGTTGGGCACTTTTTTTTGAGGCTGGTATTGACCACCAGCGTCTCTTCGGTGTGGCCGCACCTCACCTAGCGCGAAACGTCACTCGGCGAGAGGTCTACGGGTTTAGGATTTCGGGATGATATTTCAGTGGTTTAGGGATAGTTCGGGGTTTTGGAGTCGCGTCTGCCAGCGGTATCGAGCGGTTGCCAATTGTCTGATGCTCAGGTAAAGTTCATGAGCGGAAAGGATGTCGTGGATGTGTGGCTTGGCACATCGTGGACAGGCGAAACTCATGTGCTCCCCTCCTTCTGACCTTATCTGCCCAGTACGGCTTTAGACTTTAGAGGTCACACTGAACCTTGAACCACCCTCTTAGGGGTACTTAGAAATAATTTTTAATCTTTGGTTACTATACACCCTAAGAAGCAGCTAAAATTATAATTTTTGCTAGGGGTCTAAGTTCAGTATAGCCCTAGTTTGAGCATTTGAGCTGCTGTCATGCGCATCTCAGGTGTGGAGCCTTTGCAGAGTTCCGGTTCAAGCACCACGGACTTCTCGGGGAGGTGCGACACGGTAACCCTAGTCAAGGCAATGATCGTAGTCATACTTGTATCTGACGAAGTCGACAACATCAACAGAGGCAAGAGCAGCAGGCACAACGCCGCCAACGCAAGAGCAGCAGGCACAACGCCGCCAACGACAACAAGGGCATGTTTACCAGTAAACGAATGCCAGCAGTACGGTTGCTAGCCAGTAGACCGTAGACCTATTGTTCAGAAGAATCAATGAATGTCGCTAACTTGCTTTTGTTGGTGTGGTTCTTGTTGGTGCGAGTGAAGCTGACCATGCTGCCGCAATGCTGCTGATGGCAGTGATGCTTGTCTTGTGCGTCTTCCCCACAGCAAGCGGTACACATGTAGACATTGGAGCGAGTTCGTGTCTTCGCAGTGGTGAGGATCTTATTCGGTGCTGTGAAAGAACCAGCCAACAGCACACTATTTCCCTTAGCAATCAGAAAAGATTCCTGGTGGTCGCACGGTAATACAGAAACACGTCTCTTCCGGGCGCTGTCCAGGTCTCCCGCTTTCTACCAGCCATGGGCCTTTCGGGCTCGGAGGCGGCGGCCCTTCAGGCTTGGTCTGTTGGTATGAACTCAGAAGCAGTTTTTCTGGTAATTTTCTGTATTCAGATGTTATATAATAGGCATTAGTGTAGTGTAGTAGCCTGGCCCCAATATATTATGCAAGGATCATTCCGTCCTGAGGGAAGGAAGGGAAGTGCAGAGATCTGAGCCGGGAAGGGTTAGAAGTTGGGCTTGGGTTTAGGGCTTGTTGGAGTGTTCCGCATTGCCCAGAGATGCTAGAAAGATTCTGAGCATGGTTGCCGTAGAGGCACAGAACTTCTGAAGAGGAACCTATGAACACAAGATGTACTTGTAGGGACAAACATATGTGTATATAATGTGTCACAGTACTGACTGTGTAACTGTGTTGTATAAATCGGGTAGTGCATTGCCAGCACAAGAAGAAGATATGCAATATAAACTCCATGTGATCTTACATATAAAGCCTGATAGCATAAATAATATAATGCGCTGCTGTCATGTAGCACTAGTCTAGTGTAACGTACATAGCTTAAACAATGATAACCTACCCCGAGACATCGTAGCAGAGTGTGGAGTACAGTGAGGTAGAGTACAACAGATGGTAGCAATGACACAACCAGACTTAAACTAGTATATAACACTACAATACAAGATACCATAGTACGGCAACATGAAGTAACACGGTATTTCAGCCTACAAAAATTGATAAGATAAGCGATCACAATGTGATGCATATTCTCCTGATCGATTGTAGCATAGTGCAGTAAAAAGATTGGCATAGCACACTTTTTTAGTAAACTGAAGTACAGGAAATGTTTGATTTCTCATATTTCGCAATATAAAGCAGTAAAACACAACATAATGTGATTGTGATATGATTGAGAGAAAATGAGATAACAGAATACAAACAGAAACGACAGAATAGTATGTAACGTAGAGTAAAGTCAGGTAATGTAATGCAATAAGAAAATGTGACCAGGCCAGCCACGCATCATCAGCATCATGTGCTTCAAGGTTTCTCTGGGAAAGGTTGCAAAGACCAAGCCAGCCACGCATCATCAGCATCATTTGCTCCAAAGTGTTTTTTGGAAAAGGTTAAAAAGACCAGGCCAGCTGCGTCATTTGCTTCTTGGAAAGGTTAAACGACCAGGTCAGCCACGCATCTCAGCATCATTTGCTCCAAAAAAATAGTTTGGAAAGGTTGCAATGACCAGGCCAGCCACACATGATGAACATCATTTGCTCCAAGGTTTCTTTGAGAAAGGTTGCAAAGACCAGGACAGCCACGCATCGGCAGCATCAACTGCTCCAAGGTCTATGGGGAAAGGTTGCAAAGACCAGGCCACCCACGCATCATCAGCATCATTTGCTTCGTGGTCTCTTTGTGAAAGGTTGCAACGAGCAGGCCAGCCACGCATCATCGGCATCATTTGCTGTGAAGTTTCTTTGGGAAAGCTTGCAAAGACCAGGGCAGCCACGCAACGTCAGCATCATTTGCTTCAAGGTCTTTTGGGAAAGGTTGCAAAGAATCATCAGCATCATTTGCTCCACGTTTTTTCGGGAAAGATTGCCAAAAAAGATCAGCTCAGCCAAGCATCAGTAGCATCATTTGCTCCCAGCTTGTTCTGGGAAAAATTGCAAAGACCAGGCCAGCCACGCATCATGAGCATCATTTGCTCCAAGGTCTCTTTGATATAGGTTGCAAAGACCAGGCCACCCACGCATCATCAGCATCATTTGCTTCGTGGTCTCTTTGTGAAAGGTTGCAACGACCAGGCCAGCCACGCATCATCGGCATCATTTGCTGTGAAGTTTCTTTGGGAAAGCTTGCAAAGACCAGGGCAGCCACGCGTCGTCAGCATCATTTGCTTCAAGGTCTTTTGGGAAAGGTTGCAAAAACCAGACCAGCCCCGCATCATCAGGGTTTGTTCGGGCAAAGTTGCAAAAAGACAAGTTCGCCACGAATCATCAGCATCATTTGCTCCACGGTTTTTCGGGAAAGATTGCCAAAAAAGATCAGCTCAGCCAAGCATCAGTAGCATCATTTGCTCCCAGCTTGTTCTGGGAAAAATTGCAAAGACCAGGCCAGGCACGCATCATGAGCATCATTTGGTCCAAGGTCTCTTTGATATAGGTTGCAAAGACCAGGCCAGTCACGCATCATCGGCATCATTTGCTTCGTGGTCTCTTTGTAAAAGGTTGCAACGACCAGGCCAGCCACGCATCATCGGCATCATTTGCTGTAAGGTTTCTTTGGGAAAGCTTGCAAGGACCAGGCCAGCCACGTGTCATCAGCTTGATTTTCTCCCCAGGGAAGGTTGCAAAGACCTGGCCAGTCTCATCATCATCATCATCATCATCATCATTTGCTCCAAGATTTTTCTCGGAAAGGTTGAAACGACCAGGCCAGCCACGCATCATCATTAAAATTTGCTCCGAGTTGTTTCAGAAAGGTTGCAACGACCAGGCCAGCCACGCATCATGAGCACCATTCGCTCCCAGAAAACGCGGCAAAGGCCAGGCCACAGGCATCATGAGCCAGCCACGGAAGGTCTTTCTGGAAAGCCTTCAATCAAGGCCAAGCCATATCATGATTATCATCATCATCATCATGTGCTCCACATTTTTGTTCGGGCAAGGTTGCAAAGCCCAGGCCAGCCACGCATCACGAGCATCATTTGCTCCAAGGTGTTTTTTGGGAAATGTTGCAAAGACCAGGCCAGCCACGCATCATCGGCATCATCTGCTCCACGGTGTTTTGCACAGCTTTCAAAGATCATGCCGGCCACGCAGAACTGGCATCATTTGCTCCAAGGTTGTTCTGGGGAAAGTTGCAAAGACAAGGCCACGCACGCATCATGAGCATCATTTTCTTCAAGGTCTCATTGGTATAGGTTGCAAAGACCAGGCTTGCCATACATCATCAGCATAATTTGCTTCGCGATTTTTATGGAAAGGTTGCAAAGGCCAGGCCACCCTCGCATCATGAACATCATTTGCTCCAAGGTTTCTTTGGGACGACCAGGCCAGCCACGCATCATCAGCATCATTTGCTCCGAGGGTTTTCTTGCGAAAGGTTGCAAAACCAGACCAGCCACGTATCATTAGCATCATTTGCTCCAAGGTTTTTTGGGAGGGGTTGAACAGACCCGGCCAGCCAGGCATCATGAGCATCATTTGCTCCAAGGTGTTTTTTGAATGGACATAATAGGTTAGCCACGTATCATCAGCATCATCTGCTCCCAGGTCTTTTGGTAAAGGTTGCAAAGACCAGGCCAGTCACGCATCATCATCGTCAACATCATCATTTGCTCAAAGGTCTTTCTTGGAATGGTTGCAATGACCAGGCCCAGCCAAGCATCATTTCATCCGAGGTTTGTTCGAGAAAGGTTGCGAAGACCAGGCCAGCCACGCATAATTAGCATCATTTGCCCAGGTTCTTTCTTGAAAGCGTTCAAAGACGAGCCAGGCCACACATCGTCAGCATCATGTTCTCCATGTTTTTTTCTGAAAGCTTCCAAAGACCAGGCCAACCACACATCATCAGCATCAGTTGCTGCAACGTGGAAAGCTTTCAAAGACGAGCCAAGCCATTCATCATCAGCATCGGTTGCTCGCAGATTTTGTTTTAGACAACTTCCAACGACTAGGCCGCCCACGCATCATCACCATCATTTGCTCCAAGGTTTTCTGGAAAGTGTTTGAAGATGAGCCAAGCCACGCATTATCAGACTCCATGGTCCACTGCGCTGGCCACCGATCATCGGCGTCATTTGTTGTGCCACAATTCGTTTAAAACTCTGACTCTGCTGAGCATTACATCATTACACGTTTCGTTAACAAGAGTCGATCTGCACCTGTTCTCTGTGTGTGTGTCTGAAGCATCATTAGTCGCAACGTTTTTCTCGAAGAACCCCAAACGACCAGGACAGCAACACAATATCAGCATCGTTTGCTCAAAGGTCAGTGTTTGGGATGCCTTTACAGACCAGGCCAGCCGCAATTACAGTGCATTACATTACATTACATTACATTACATTACATTACATTACATTACATTACATTACATTACATTACATTGCATTGCATTACATTACATTACATTACATTACGTTACATTACATGTGATTACATGTTATGTTGCGTTACATTCCATGACCGTATTTTTGTTGCACACTTTGTGATCTCCTGTTGGTCACATGTATGTTTCATGATCTAGGCTGCGACCTTGAGCGCAGGCTTCCTTGCAGCGCCTGGAGTTCGAGGCTCCTTGGTTGTTACGGCTGCGGGAGCTCCGAAATCTTCGACCAGAGGGACGGCCCGACGGGCGTGGCTGAGATGGCCTCTTGTGATGGTTTTGGAGGTTTAGGGTGTGTGTATTGCTCCTGGCGACGAGCCCCCGGAGATCTACCTGATTGGGCTCTGTCTCGAGTGGTGCCGGGCAGACGAAGCTGGAGCTCTCTCAGCGCGCCCGGGGAGGTTCTGGGCACTACAAGGGCGGACGCCGCAGCGGTCCAGAGCTGGCTATTGGTACGCTTCAGGAGCTCTGCAGAAACGCAGCTGCTGGCCACCTTCCCGGACTCAAAGACCTACGGACCCGATGGGTCAGGCCCTTTTGGGCTGTTGGGCTTATTAGGTAATATTGACCTGGTGCTCTGATTTAGCGCATCAACAAACTACCTTGTTGTGGAGACTGCCTTTGATCCGGCGCGGACGAAGCCATCCGAAAAAGGCCGAGGCTGTTCTGGTACGAGCGCCAAGTTCAAGCCCTGGGTGCATATGCTTCGTAAGGCATGCCATGCGTCAGCCGATCTGTAGATGTTATACACAGGAGGCATACCCGACATAGCACTGCTGCTGCTAGTGTGAAGCAGATGAAGGGACTCTGCTTGAAGTTTCTCGTCGGAGGCCCGAGCAGGAACTGTCAACAGGTTGGAGCAGGTTGCAGTTCGATGCGAGAGCCTGCACCAGATGCGGCCATGGATCGTTGCATCTGCCTTGGCTACGTTGATGTGTTTCACATCAACTTGCTACTTCTTTGCGCAGCTTGATTTGCAAACGGCTGGGGTTGAGTGATCATTTTCGACTGAAGCTGAATGTCGCATTAAAGTGTGGCAGTGAGGTTAATATATAAATAATTCCGGAGCCGTCCTGGCTTTCGTCATCGTCAGTACAGCAGTGAACCCATGAACGCCTAGGGGTTTGCTCATTATAACTTCATTTTGGGCCTTCCAATCTAAACTTGCAGCAAACGCACCGAGGATACCCGAAGAAATCAAGAAGAGCTCCACTAGCCGCGCTGGTTACTGGGGCCAACCAGATGCCGAGTTCAACTGGTGCGAGCTGGAGCCTTTGCAGTGAGAGAGGTGTTGTTCTCCACACATGGCCTCGTCCTGCGCCATAGCATGATATCATGGAGTGGCGTATGTCCGTACTCGAACCTTCAAGTTTGCATGCAACGTTGCGCCATTGGGTGAGAACCTCGCAAATAGGACTTTTCTTGCACTCAGCTTGTAGGACTATCAGCTCGTGGATTGGATTGCGGAGCCTGTGAACACGGCTTCTTGCTTGGTCATGGTCGCTTTGCCACTGATGTTCCTTGCAACGCACGAGGCTCGCATCGAAGAGAACATTGGCAATGTTCTGAATGCTCGTATTGTTTGGGTCAAAGTATATCTTGTATCCTTGATTTGAGTCAGTGTAGCTCAAATCTAATGCTTCCGCACGCAGGCAACCTTAGACAACACTGTCATCGGATGGCTCGAAGTCGCCATTGCTGTGGGTAGCATCCTCTTCCATGCGACGCTGAGATATCCGATGCAGCTTGCTGACGAGATCCCGATGCTGTGGCAGCATGCAACGCAAGCCAGACTGGGAGCAATTTCGGATCGAAGAGTCTTTTGATTGTCTTGCAGTGCCACCAAATAGCATCCCAGGTGAGCCGTCCGAGTCTAAAATTCTCAAGAATCCCTTTCTCCACACACCTGCATCCTTGAACCATCCCTTGTCGCTTGCCGCGTGCCCCAAAGCCGTAGGTATGTGGCTGCCGTGGACTCCAGCTGCTTGTGGCGGCTGCGAGGCATCGATGTCTCGTACCTGACTACCGGGTGGGTGGCGCTCGTCACCGGATCAATCCTGGACTGGGCCTTAGTGCTGTTTTTGGCCTTTGGTGCTCGTTTGTAACGTACATTGTGACGTCAAGCTTTCTGTGGCTATCAGATTTTAAAGACCAGGGTTATGACGGTGGATCCGATCAAGACGGTGATGATGGCTGTGGTTCTGTATCCATATGATTCTGCTGAGACTAGTGACTGCAGTGACTGCTGGCTAGTCGTGGTGTCACAGTACAGATCGTAACAGTGATTTTCACAATCGTGACAACCATCGGCATTGTGGCTGCTATCGACTTTTCCCGCTGCAAATGCCTGCTATTGTGAGGATTTGCACAATTTTTCCCGTTTACTCCAATATGAGTGCATCAAGGCCTCCGCTGGAAGATTGGCGCCGAGGGTCATCGTGTGTCTCCTGTTTGGGATAACTTGCAGTAAGAACCCTACTTCTTACGCCATGGCTAGTGTTGATGCTGCGGTCGCTATTGGGATGATTTCTTTGGTAGCATCTGTTTGCCATGATGATAGCGGTTCTACCGTGCAGGGGGGGGCCTCTGTGGCCAGAGCTACTTTCGCCAGTTGAAGTTTAGGGGTTTAGGGGTTTAGGGTTTAGGTACTGCAAATATGCGGGCTGAGAGAGATTCAGAACTAACGCAGCAGGGGACCCTTACCGTGCCAGTCGCATCGTTCAGTCCCCAAGGTTACGGAGCAGCACTCCTTCATCCACGAGCCGCTGGGTCGCAGCGCGTTGTAGAGGGTACACATTTTTGCGTTTCTTGCAAGATCTCCAGCGACCTTGAAACCCTAAAGCCCTCAAGCGCTAACCCGCCCCCTTTCGCACCAAGACCTGATGCCCGAAAACCCTGAAGCTTTGAACCGCGACATCAACACCCCCTTGTGCACTCCTCGCTGCGCTTCAGGATTTTTCGTGGCCTCATGACCTTGTCATTCAGCACAGGCCTTGTCGTGATAGGCGCACGGGAGAGAGAGTTCTAGTGCAGAAGAGTTGGATAGTATCCCCTTTATGGGCATCTAGCCTACAAGCTTCACTCTAATCAAGGCGCCACTAACTCGAAATCTTATTATGATTATGATTATTATTATATACATACATATATATATATGTACACACACGTATGACTTCCTTCGAGCCGCGTGGTTTCGCTTCCTGGCGTGGAGTCGTGTTGGACCATGCTGGCACCTACACTGCCCCCTAACCTAGCCACTGAAACCAAACGCCCTCTCGCATAGATGGATTAGATGGTAAGCCGGAGCCCATAATTGAGCCCCTAAGAACCTACAGTATACTGTTTGTAGGAGCTTATTTTTGACCCGGGTCTTGAAATAATGTATAATGCAGCCTTCCCATGAATTGCCGAAGTATGCTTCAAAAATCTGCGCCTTCCCCGCGTGGCCAGGGTGGGGTGCCTCTGCACTGGTTGCGAGGCACGACGGCGGGCCGTCGGTGTTGCGTTCATAAGGGTTCAATGTGGGGACCTATACTATTTTGGTGGTTCCTTCTTATAGAACCCTGAAAGGAACCCCAAAGCCCTATTCTACCTGTTAAGGCCCCTACATTAGGGCTTAGGAACGGAAAGGTCCCCGGGTTTAGGGTTGAGGGTTTTAGTTTAGAGCTTAGGGCTTAGGATGGCTTAGGGCTCGGAGTCGTCGGGCCACTTACATTAATAGGAGATGCCGAAAAACCCAGGGCTCAGTGTAGGCCCAAGGAGCTAGTCAGCTAGTGCTTGTCATGCAGAGACTCGTGCGAGTTAGGCAACAAACCTCTAAAGTGCTGAAGCTTAGAACTAAAACCCAGCTTTTCCAGCATAACCTCGAACTTCCCTAACTAGGCGATTTGGCAGTCTGTGGGTAAGAAGCCAGTTTTGCAGTTTAACGTGTCCGAGGCGGTGTTCCAGTGGTGTAATGGACTTGGGTGAAGGAAATCCAAGCCAAAAGTCTTAGAGTCTTAGACTTAGAGTCAGAGGGATTCAGAGAGTTCTGTGGGGATCATAAAATTATTTTCAATCATATACACAAAAATACTCTTCACATGCATACATACATGCATGCATGCATGCATCCATGCATGCATGCGTGCATGCATGCATGCATGCATGCATGCATTCATGCAAACGTACATGCAGACAGACATACATACCTACATACATACATACATACTTACTTACTTACTTACTTACTTACTTACTTACTTACTTACTTACACATGTATATATACATATACACATGTGCCTACATAACATATTCGTGTATAAATAAATAAATAAATTATATATATATGTATATATATATATATATATATATCTCACATGTACATATACAGGATCCTGGTTCCTGCCTATCCTCAGCCCACCTCTGGCCCCTTGAGCACAGCACCCCTCAGCCTTCACACCGAAAAGGCTCGACAGCCCTGTGCCAAACTTGGAGGATCAGGGAACTTAGTAGAAGAGGCTAGAAAAAATAGAGTACGTTTAATATGGGGTCCATTGAAACGGATCTTTATTGTTAGTATACGGTAAGGGTTTAGTATACGGGCCCTGGTCGTTAGAATGGGATGTGTGGGGGCGACACATTCTACTATCGCAACAATGCGAACCTTAAGGGGTAGTATTGCTAATGTTGCAGGATTCTACATTAGAGCTCTCCTGTTTTGGGCTTTGCGGCTACGTAGGGATAGATCTGATGACTTCTACCCCCGACTGAGGTACTTGTACTCAGAACCTTGCTTACTACGTCCCCTGATCCCCACGTAAGCTTATGAGACGGGAGTCACATCGATGACACGCCCTGTAGAATCCCAAAGCACTAAACCCTAAGAACCAAAAGCTTTAAGCCCCAAACCCCAGACCATTGTATATATAGCCTCTATGGGGGCAGGCCGGATCACAGAAAGGTCACTACACTTACAAAAACCATTGTCCAAGACCCTAAACCCTCAACCCTAAACCCTAAACCCTAAACCCTAAACCCCTAAACCCTCAACCGCAGGATCAAGCGAGAAGTCTCCGACAAGCAGCGTCGAGCTGCCGCTGCTGCGGAAGCTGGGAAGGTTTAGGGTGGGGCTTTTGGAGGATTCTTGTTTGATAGAGGGGCCTGGAGAATTACCAATACTATCTTGAGGGGGCGTTCCTTATTATAATTATAGTATATTATACCCCAAAACCCTATTCTAATTGCTTATTATAATTATAGTATAGTATACCCCACAACCCTATTCTAATTATTAAGGCCCCTACATGATTGAGGTTGAAGTTCAGCGATCCGGGCAGCAGCTAGATTCATGGAGGGGGCCGACAGGGCTTGCCAAGATTTGCATGTGTTGGGTTTATGGTTTAGGCTTAGGGGTTTAGGTGATCCGGGTGATGTGGAGCTACATGAAGTTGCGCCTATGAAGTGTTATGTAGCAGTGTCGGGTGTTGATGCCTCCGCAACATAGCCATCTTCATTCTGCAGCACTGTCATCCTGAGTGCGGAGTGTCCAACGTAGGATTTCTAGGACGTTAATCAAGTACTGGCAAACGGGGTATGAGAGGAGGTGTGCAGCCCAAAGACCATGAGGAAGTCTTGCCTCCTTGAGCCACTCTCAGCCTTCAGGAAGGAATCCTGTATTCCGCATTGCTGCTGTTCGCACTCTCGGTGGTCTCCTGGCTACTGGACAACTACTTCTGCAGCGTGCTGCGGAACTTGCCGGGCGGCTTGCCGTACCCGCAGCTGCACACCTGGTGGCACGTGCTCATAGCATTGACCTTGCATCCGGGCTTTTGTGAAAGAACCTGGTTACCTAGTTTAAGTTCCATCGACGAAACTGTCTAATTTGCTCGTCGCTGTCTCTGTCTCTCTCTCTCTCTCTCCCTTCCCAAAAACATATATATATATATATAATATGCATGCTGCATACATATATGCATAAAGCCCCAAAACGACAGCTTAAAGTAGGCTCCCTATGAAGAATTCAGGCATTGCATCATGCTCTTGCTGCATCTGGATTCGAGACGCCACTCCAGCAGTCTCGTCGTGGACTACGTGGCGGGTTTCTTCCCCATGATTCGGGGCTAGCTGCTATAGAACAACATACATCCAAGCATAGCACTACATTTCTACTCGCATCTTCATATGGTACACATACAGTTACCCCCCGAAACGCACAGATACCATATAAGATACCTGTATCCAGAACTATGGGTGTATGTATGTATATATATATATATATTGATCGGGCAGCTGTGAGTCTGGAGATGCTCGGAGCTCTTGGCGGACCGAGGGTGCATGGAACCCTCAAAACACTTGGATTATTGGAGTCAATATGGATCCTGTATATTGGATCAATCTGTTGGGTGGCAAAGATGTTCACACTTCTGGTGTTTGCGGCGGAGTTCGGCCAAAGAACTTCCTGGTGGTGTGCAAGTTGTCGACCGCGGGGCGCCTTCTGCTTGCTGGCCCAGAGAGCCCAATACCCCTTAATTAAGGAGTATACCTTAAGTCATAAGATTAAGGCCCCTGTAGTTTGAGGTATATTCCTTAATTAAGGGGTATTGGGTTCTCAGGGGGCACGAGCTTACAGAGGATCCTGTCACGGCTTGATCACTTATCCAGCCGGGCCGCAGCGTAGGACTTCGGACAACGGGGCCAAAAGGGGGGGGACGTGTGCCGGCGCCTTCCCTGGAGCTGGATCCTTGCCACCATGGCGCAAGGGTCCACTTCTCACTGAAGCCATTTAGGGTTTAGGGTTTAGGGTTGCCTAGCTCTGCCCCAACTGTCCAGCTGCAATCGCCCGGCCGCCGCCGCTGCGCAGGCTTAGCCTCGGGCCAGATACACGACCCAGAGACTCCAATATCCCTTACTTAAGGAATATACCTTAAATCATATTAAGGATCCTACTATAATTTAAGGAAGATTCCTTAACTAAGGAATATTGGGGAGAAGAGTTCATCCGAGCCTGGGGGGCTAGTTGGAACTCGTCCCCCTGGAGGTCAAGACCATGGCACCCCCAGACCCCTGCTGTAGACTTCCAGTCGCTACATAAAAAACGAGTGCAATCGAGTGTAGTACAACATAGTATACTATTAATATTATTATTATTATTATTATTATTATTATTTTATATCTATAGTCTATAATACAACAGAATCTTAGCTTATTTTGGGACCCATGTTTCCTCTCCTTGCTTTTCTGCTTGCGTGCGTTTGGTGCACTCTTAGCGCCATGGGGCGGTGATGTTTCCTGGCCATGGCTTTACACAGCCACTGCTTTCGCCTGAGAGAGCTCTGCTTTTCGAGATTTTAGGATGTAGATTTTAAGGTTTAGGGTTTAGGATGTAGGGTTGAGGGCTGTAAGGGCACATATTGTAAGGCTTTTGGGCCCAAAGACCATATACTATATAAGGCTTTTGGGCCATTTTGAGCATTAGTGCAGACATCGGCAGTTCTCCGAATAACCTCTCCGCTGGGGTCATTAGAGTCCCTTTGTAAAGCGCTTACAGTAACCCGTCTCGTGCCGCAGAGACCCTAACCATCCCTAGCCTAAACCCAAACATCCCTAAACCTTGGTCCTTGTTGGATACAATTATACATTTTGTTATAACAAAACCCAATAAGGATTTAAGATGATCATTAAACCCTAAACTCTAAACCCATTAAGGATTTAAGATGATCATTTTTCATATAGCCTCAACAGGGAACCAGAAAGCCTAACCCTGCCCCGACTTTGGGGTGTTCCGAGGCCCAGCCATTGGCTACAAGGCCGCTACTCGCAATGTAGGGGCCTTAAGAATTAGACGAGGTTTTCTGGGGGTTCCTATACTGTGATTATAGTAGATTATGCCCCCAAACCTTATTCGACTTGTTAAAGCCCCTATGTTTATCTTCTTCGCTTGTCCGGTTTTGGTATTTTCCGGAAATTTTTGGGGGCAGAGCTTTCGGGGTCCAGGAGTTGGGTTTTAGAGGTTTAGGGTTTGGGGGTCGCGGGTGGTGGGGGCGGGCTTCAGGGGTTCAGGGTTCAGGCGTTTGAAGCATTTTTGGTGGGGGGGGGGGCGTTAAGTGTTAGGGGTTTAGGGGCTAGGGTTTAGGGTTTGGGCTTAGGTTTTATAAGGTGTTGGGCTCACGATCCCTTGGCTACTGCATGGGTTCAGCGACAACTCTGCGAGCATGCTTTGCTGTTCGTTGCTTAGTTTGGGCGCTGTACGGCTCATGATTTTCGGCATTGCTACTATCGTTGCTTCTTCTCGTCCTGGGCACTCGGTATACTAGACCCTTATAGCAACCCATGTGATCCCATTGAAAAGTTGCCCTCATTCTACTTACTAAGGCCCCTACGCTCCCCTCCGGTCTCTCCAAAACCCTACATCCTAAGCCCCAAACCCCGCATCCTAAACCCCAAGCCCTAAACCCTAAACCCCAAACCCCAAGCCCTAAACCCTAAACCCCAAACCCTACATCCCAAACCCCAAACCCTAAACCCTAAACCCCGCTCCAAAATCCCTAAACCCTAAATCCCAAACCCTAAACCCAAAACCCCTCTCCCAAATCCCCTGGTTCGGGACCTTAGTGCCAGAGCCGACTCTTGGTCGGGGAGCTTCGATGGGAGGAACATCCCCCACACAACTACTTGGAGGATCATGGGACTTAGTAAGTATGGTTATAAGTCCCCTGGCCCTAATTGGGTGGTTGTCAAAATTATGGTCCCTTTTGGGGTCCTTATTTTAATACGGCACCTATTATTTAGGGTACCCCAAATGGGACCATAATTTTGACAACTACCCAATTGGGGTTATAAGTATAGTTACCTTAGCTATAACCCTACTTGCTAAGTCCCACGGCCCTTTAAGTGCCTATGGTCTCCATTGTAGTTCCTGTTTGGGGATACCTTGTAAAATCCTTAATCTATAATTGGTTAAACAGACAAAAGGAACTACAATGGAGACTATAGGTACAATAGAGGCAAAAACCTACCAATACTACTGTTGCTGATTTAAATCCTACATTACATTATAAGGGCCCTAAACTATCGGAATTATGGTATATTCCTTATTATGGGCAATGCAGGATTTATATCATCAACCGTATCTTGGTTTAGATTGTAGTATAATAGACCCCAACACGCTATTCTAATTACTAGGGACCCTATACCGGACCTGTATAGTAACCCTTATGATCCCTCTGAAAGGACCCTTTTTCTCGCTACGAAGACCCCTTTCTGCCGCTATCGAAGCCTAATTTAAATGATTACCTATACTATTTTGGGGGTTCATTGTTAGAAGCATAGCATAAGGGTCCCCCAACACCCGATTCTAATGATCAAGGCCCCTACATCACTACATGATACAGTACTACCTTCCCTCGACCCCAACTTCTTCGGGATTTGCGTCGCTAAGCTGCTGAGCTTGTTGCTGCTTTAGTTCCTGCGTGCAGAACAGTTGGGGTCACTATACAACACTATTTTTGCCGTATTGTACACACGTGACTAGCTGCGGAAGAACGAGGCTCTGTACATCGAACACAGGATTGGAAGTTAGATGATCTAAGCTAGAGAAAGATGTGACAGTCGACATGCAGGAACAGCTCCTCCGGCATGGCATAGTGGTGGGTTTCAAAGGCACGCAGCGTGCTGTGAAGTTGCAGTGCGCTGTCTCGCGCAGGGGTGCGGGTGGTTCATGAGCAAAGGCTTAGGGCGCTTCGAATGTGAGTGCGGCATATGTTGGATCTCGGGTGAAGCCGCTGCCCGCCTAGAAGTCACTCATTAGCGGTAGTTGACAGCAGCATAAGATCTAATGTTTCGCTATATAGCTCCTCAGTGTCCTGTGCTCCAAGCCTCGCCTACAATATAATGTAGAAGAACCTGAAAGCTTTAAAGCCGCAAGTTTGTAAACTTGAAAACCGTTGAACCAAAGGCCCCTAACATACCTGAAGTCCTACCATCCATCCGGAGTGTAGTGTTGCGAGGAGTGGCTTGCCGCCACGCTTTGAGCCACACACGGCACAGGTACCCGCCCTGGGCTCAGATCTAAACCTTGCGCTTTTCCTGAGCTTGCTGTTGAGCTCCACTGTCCCGGCTTCTGCAATCTGTGGCGACGAGCAAGCAGGAAACCTTGCGGAATGTGTGCCAAATCTTTTAAATGCCAAAAATATTCTCCGAGAAGCGAGAGCAAGCAGCACGCAGCAAGTCCATCCGTCCAAATATTCGATTGTGCAGACAGTTTACTGCGCATGTGCAAAGTAGACAGCAGACGTACGCCAAGAGCCTGTTTGCGCAGGCCCTGTCCACACAAAGGTACAACAGACAGGCTTCCGTCTATGCGTCCGCAGGGCGCACAAAAATACTAGAATGGGGAGTTTCATCGTTGAAGTTCAAGGAAAGAAATGCAAACAGGGCCAGACGAAAGGTGCTGCACCGAATATAAACGGAACCGAAGTCCAGTCGTCCAGACATGTCCAAAAAGGGGGAATTACAGCCATCCAGTCCCACAGAGGCAGGCTACCAAACCAGGCTCGGAGAGACGGTCAAGCGCAGTTTTGCAAAATCCTTGCGGCCAGCCGCAGCAGCAAAGACGCGAACGGATTCATGCCCGACCCACGTCTGCACGCAGCGATGGCCGCTCTACGAGTCTTGCTGTGTCCGCCTGTGCCCTCGTTCGTCAGGTAAGTCAGCCAGTCGACGACACGCAGAGGCCCCTGCACCGTTTGGGGCTTGGGGGTATTCGCCTGAACCTCAAAATGCATGATGAGAAGAAGAGTAAGAATAAGAAGCATACTAATAGTGAAAACAATGCTGCTGCTTGCAACCCCTACAGCCCAAAGGCTAAATAACCTGAATGGTCTCCTCAGCCGGAGGAGGCTCCTGAAGCCTTGTGCTAGCCTGAAGCCAAAGCCGGACTTCAACACCCTACTTAAGTAGGGGCTTTTCGGGTTTATGATTCATGATCGATCCTTTCGTAAGTAGGTGCCTCGGTAGGGTAAAACAAACCCTAGTCGTGGTGACTGATGGGCTAAGCAGCCTACTCGCAACCCTCTTCACGGGTCCTCTAGTTCTCCGGGCACATGAACCCAATGTTCACACCCTGAGCCCCAAATCCTGGGCCCTAACACCTCAACTCTACCTGGACCCTAAAGAACCTACCTTCTTAGGGCCCCTTATTATGAGTTCTTTATATAAGTCTGTAAAAAGGTAGGATATTTGGGGTTAAGGTAAGCCCTAAAAACATTGAAGCCATAAGGCCCGATTCGTCCCAGCCAGCACTTTTAGCACAGGCGACTCGCAGAACTCGCCGACTTTGACCATGCCCTCCTCAGCGCCCAAACGCAGGAGATGTCAGGCGTCCGCGGTTTCGAGTTTGTGCGATTAGGGGTCTCGGGGTTGAGGATCTGGGCTTTGCGAACCCTAGATTTCAGGGATTTGGACGTTTAAGGCTTTAGGGTTTTGGGGAGCACGAATACTCCAAGACTACAAAGAGTGTAAAGCCGAAAGATTTCGGAGACGAGCAGCGTATAGCAGGGCCGCTAGTCGGGGCCATAGTATAGTATGTCAGACCAACCCATGGTTCATGATATGACAATAGCACGAGGACAAACATGACTGTACTAAAATGGTCACAGCAGCAAGAAATGCATTTCCCACTGACAGTGGGAGCAAAAGGTGAGCATGGTAGCATGTAATGTCCCATGAGCCATGGGAGCAGTAGCCCCACTCGCGGGCTAGCTTGGGGCAGAGAGGAGTTCGATGCTACCAAGAGCTCCAGGTTGTAGCATCAGCTTATCCATTCCGGATTCCATAAGTCTCTGCATGTGAATCCTTGGAACCCGAGGCATTTGCTAGCAGAAGAAACCACCCACGTGGTCCAACCTGAACAAGTTGACATGTTACATGCAGTGTTGTAGGTTCTGTTCGTCGGGACGTACCTCAAGCCCCAGCATTTTCTGAATTAAAGCTGGTTTGGCTGGATTCTACAACTGCTAGTGCTCAAGTGCTGCTACTGGTCACTACCATGGTGACAGCTAGTCTCATTGTTTGTGTACGCGTTCCATTCATTAGTAGCACTAGTCGAAGTCGTGCTTCCAGAGGCATAAGACTCAACCCTGAAATCTAAGTCCCCTAAAGCCCGAGACCCGTAAAGGTCTACACCCTCAAGAGCCAGGTCTGAAAAAGACCCTGAGGACCCTCAGATCCAAGACAGCAAGCATCCCAGGCATCTCCAAACTAAACCCCAAACCCGAAACCCTAAACCCCTAAACTCCTATAAGCCCTAAGCCCTGAACCCTAAGCCTGTTGGATGCAGGTGTTCAGAGTTTCGGGGCTGCGTCGGCCCTGGGTAACGAAGGAGGCAGCTCGGGATAGTCCCACACTGGGGGTGGACTTGGGGTATGGTTGGTATCATCAGGTAAAACCTAAAGCCTCAACCCTAAACCCTAAACCCTCAACCCTAAACCTTATGAGAAGTGCTTGAGATTCTGGGTTTCGGAATCGGGCTCAAGCTCCTGTTGCTCTCAGAGTCGAGCCCTGAATTTCCCAGCTCAGTTTCTCAGGAGCTGCGAATGCTTCATGGGCCCCAACCCTAAAGTTTAGGGTTTAGGGTTCCTAAAACCGAAACATCGTTGAGCCTGGGGGGTTCAGGATTTAGTCCCGACGCTTAAGGACCCTGAAGTTGAGCCCGACACCGGAGCCTTACTTTAGCGGATTCCGGAGCTGAGTATCATGAGGTAGGTTTAGGGTTTAGGGTTTAGGATCAAGTGGGTTATAATAAGCAAGCCTTTAAATGGTTACGGTGTAGGTGGGTGTACGGTTTAGGGTTCAGACAGGTTGACTTGTAGTGATTCGGGAACCTTATTTATCATCTTTTTACCCATGTCTCCCGACCCGTCAGTTGAAGCACCCTTGCTGGGCGTTCGTTAAGGAATTTGGCCTAGCTTGCCAGGAAGGGGACACACTCCGACAAATTGGCGCCACTAATGTTGCCCTACATGCCCTCTTTGTTATGATAACTTAAGCCATAGGCCCCGTAGTAGTTCCTTTTTGTGGCTTATATTTAGGATCTTATTAGATAATCCCAAAAAGGAACTACTATGGGGCATATGGGTAAGCCAAGCTCATGAACGGGAATGCAGTAATTCTCGGTGTCCCCAGCCTTGAGCAGGCTCGGGCCTTTGGTTTGCAATGGAAAACCCCAAACGACCCTCAACCCCTAAACCCCCGGAACTAAAATCCCCAAGAGCCTACACCCGTGAACCCTACGTCCCTATAAACCCTACGCCTCTGAACCCTAAAACCCTAAACCCTACACCTCTGAACCCCAAACCCTAAGCCCGAGACCCTACACCCTAAGGCCCTAAACCCGAGACCTCTGAACCCCAAACCCTAAGCCCGAGACCCTACACCCTAAACCCTAAACCCGAGACCCGAATAGGTGCTGGGCTGAGCCTGGTGAGCCCTTGCACCCAATCCTTCGGCTGCGGCTACGGCCCCAGCCAGCACGTCGTCGCTGCTCCAGAGGACACAGGGCTCGGGGGCTTTGTGGTTTAGGGTTTTTTGGTGTTGGACTAGGGTTTCGGGATTTGCGGTTTAGAGTTTTGGGTTTTTGGGGTTAGGGGGGTTTTAGGTTTGCAGTGTATGGAGCACTTTAGGGTTTCGGCATGAAGGTCGTAGAGCCTTGGGATTGTAGGGTTTGGGGTTCGGTAGGCTGGGGATGTGGGGTCAGGGCTTGGGTATGCATGAATGCTTCGGGGTATGGCATGAGCTGTTCAGTGTGGAGGATAGGGGGATTCAGGACCTATTTAGCAAGTTTCAGTACACTTTAGGTTCTACTGACTCAGGGCTTCATCATGGTTCTTGACCGCCCGAAGGCCCATGGACAAACCGAGGCGCTGCAACCAAACGTCATGCGCGGAACAATGATCTGCACGTCCATGGTGGAGATAGAATGGGACAAGCTGTGGTCCGATACACCAGACCAACGTCGCTGGTACAGGCAACCGGGCGAGGGTCTAGGGCCTAGGGGTTGCACGCTTTCAAGGACTCTTCAAGACGTTCAGTGCGAAGCACATGTAGATCACTTCATTATTACACCTGATTCAGCGCAACTTACCGTAATGACAGGATGCAGCATGCTGCAGACCAGCTCACAGAATGTAGAATCGCCATTATGTCATTATGCCTTGGAGCTCTAATAAAGTGTTGAAACGACCCTTTAAACAACCCTGTGAGTCGTATATAACAAAGACCCTGTAAAACCAATCTCATGCAACCCTGTCCTGACACGTCCCGAAAAAAACAGTTTCGAGTAGCACCCCGCGGTTATCCCTCAACCCTCAGACCCGAAACCCTGAAACCCCTAAACGGCTGTGCATCGCTGAGACAGGACCCGGCTGAGCTTCTGCAAGCTGCAGCGCTGCAGCAGGCAGAGGTCCCACGGATGGCTTAGGGTTGAGGGGTTTACGGTTCAGGGCTTTAGGGGTTGAGGTTTCAGGGATATAGGGGTTTTAGGGTTCAAGGGTTAAGGGTGCTGGAGTTAAGGTGTTCAGTTTTTCGGGCCCACGTGGGCTCTTAGTGTTTTCTTGCCGGCAGCATTTGTTCCAAACATGGTTTATACTGTCTTTGTGATAGGTTTCTTGAGTCAAGGACTATTCAGGCCGGGTCTAGGAATCTAGCAACGGCCGATGGGGCTGTGCGCTGAGCATCTATCCTACGCAAAAACTTAACTCTCAACTTAAGGGTTTCGGCTGAGGAAACCTTCAGCCCTAGCTAGACCGTAAGGCTTGTAAGGTCGCGGACTGTGAGGGTATTTGTTCCATGGCACTGTGATGGATACCAATTATTACTCACTCCCATGCTTACCAGGGTGGTGTTAGAGGGTTTAAGGTTCTAGTCCGGTAGATAGACTAGATACATAGTGCTGGCAGGCTGACTTATAATCCATTTGCTGGGACCCTGCTTGTGATAATCTAACTCCTTTGGTTCTTGAGTATTGTTAAGGAGCTTCAGATATAAGCTGCAGAAGTGGATCTTTCGTTCATAAGTTGACAAACTTGCATTCGGTGCTTACACCAAATGTCTTAGCAAGAGCCCTTGCCGCTCCATGTGAACATTCCTTCAAACCCTAGTAGGCCCTAGCAGCCCTAGCAAGACCCTGTAAAGCCACTTGAGGACGCGCTTCCAACATGTGTACAACAATGTACAACTCCTGTGAAACTTAGATAAAGCCCTGACGAATGCCCTTCTGGAACCCAGACAAGTGCGTATGAAGCCCTGTTTAACTGCGAAAGGGACCCTTACAACAAGTCATAAAGCCCTTATACCGCCCTGTAGCCGCGGCCCCTATCATAACCCGACAAGAGCCTACCAAGGCGCGTCGCCATCCAAACCCGATAACGCCTTTTCCTCCTCACCCTAAACCCTAGCAGTGAGGACAACAGGGCACCGAACCCGAAACCTTAAACCCTAAACCCTAAACCGAAACCCTATAAACCCTATAGACCCTCTAAACCCTAACCCTCTAAACCCTATTGAGCCCTAAACGCAAAGCCCTAAAGCCCTGAGAAGCTCCAGGCGCTGGCCCGGCGTCACTTCGGCTGGCCAAAGCTCCGGTCCTTCCAGAGACTCGGTGGAAAAAGCGAGCGTCGGTTTAGGGTTTTGGGGTTTTGTAGCGGGGATACTTAGGGGTTTAGGGGTTGTGGGGTTTAGGGGTTTAGGGGTTTACGGGTGTGGGGTTTTGGGGTTGGGGTTTCTACAAGATCTTATGGGGTTTGGTGCAGGGCTTTGATTGGTTTTATAGGGTGATTCGAGGGGTTGCAATCATGTAGGATTTAGTATTTAAAGGATGTCAGGGTCTAGGGGTTAGTATAGAAGCCTAACTAATTGCCAACATTGTTCCTATAGGGTTCCTTTTTCTAAATAGACTATAAAGAAGCCCAAAACCCTATTCTAATTATTAAGGCCCCTATATCAAGCATCTTCGTTAAGCGTCCTTTAGCAGAAGGCTCCCGAAGATTTAGAGGGTTTAGGGTTTAGGGGTATAGCGACGGAGGGTACCGTATTTAGGGGTCAGCGTTAGTGCTTGGAGTTACCCACAGGCCCCATAGTAGTTCCTTTTTGTGGCTTATATTGAGGGTTCTATTAGGGAATCCCAAAAAGGAACTACTATGGGGCCTATGGGTAACTTGAGGTCCACTGTTTTACGTACCCCGCGCCTTGACTTTCGATGGTAATTCCTCCTGGGGCTGGCCAGTTAAGAAGCCGTGGCCAGGGCCCCAAACCAACACGAAGTATCCACCGACCCGGAAGCTTCAGCCCTAAACCCCGAACCCCCAAACCCTNNAACCCTAAACTCTAAGCCCTAAGCGCCGAAAGCCCTAAGGCCCTAGCTTCAGCCCTAAACCCGGAACCTCCTAACCCTAAACTCTAAGCCCCGAAAGCCCTAAAGGCCTAAACCCTGAGCAATGCCGCCATGGGTCACAAGCAATGCGAGCCCTCGACTCCTCGCCTGAGACCACAGCACAACATGTACAAGTGAATATTATATGTTATGTGTTATTATTATTATGACAAAAATAAAAGATTATTGTTATTCTTGTTATTGTTATTCTTATTACTTGTAATCATGATGAGTATTGTAGTTATAGTTGTTGTATCACACTGATTCTCAACTTGCTCCATAACCCCGAAACCCGAAACCTCCAGCCCCGATCAAAGATTCGAAGAAGCTCAAAACAGGGGTAGCAGAAAGTGTACAACTCTGTCCCCTTATAGCCCCTCTACGCTTGATTGGAACATAGTATACCCCCAAACCGTGTTCTGATTGGAAAGGCCCCTATACCAAAGCCCATGATACACTGCAACCACCTTGTCCGACAAACGAGAATAGGATGATTGAGGCCACCCCTCGTCCCTTAACCCCAAACCCTAAACTCCTATAAATCCCTATAAACCCCTATATATCCCCAGAATCCCCTATAAGAAGCCCAGGCGCCGGGCCGTGGAGGCTTGGGCCGTTGGCCGCAGCTGCTTCGTTCTCTCCGGTACCGGGAGCGGCGGCTCGGATGCATTAGTGTTTGGGGTTCAGGGTTTAGGGGCTTCGAGAATGAACAGGCGAAGTAGTTCATCTACTGCGGAAATTTGCCACCCTGCAGATGAAGGCATTCTGATGGGATTCTTTGGGCAATTCAGGGGCTTTGTGGGGTTGAGCACTCCAGGGGCTGTCTAGGGTTGAGCACTCCCGGATTCCAGTTGGGCAGCTTTGCATGTGGTGTTAGAGGATGAAATGAGGAGCCTCTCGACTTTTGTCGTATTTCGTAAGCACGCTTTCCTGCAGAATTCTTGTATTGGACCAAGTATTCGCTGAGCTAGGGGCAGATGTTGGGAATGCTGTAGCGTAAGAGATTTTAGCGACAGTTTGGACCCAAACGATTTTGGACTGATGTGTTTCGGCAGGTCCAAGTAAGTATGCATGTGGAGGTAGGTAGGTAGGTAGGTAG
>CAJNDV010027680.1:13504-39653 GCA_905221635.1 Symbiodinium sp. CCMP2456 | reverse complement strand
AAACTCTAAACCCTGAACCCTAGACCATTCTGTGAATTGGATTCTGGGTCTCGAGGCTGATCTCCTAACGAGCCGAAAGCTGACAGCTCGCGGAAGAAGGGCTCTGTCCGTCTTAGGGGTGCTAAGAATGCAGTCGTTGCTTTCCTGCTCTAAACCGGGGCCTTGAAGGGGGCATCTTAGGTTTTCAGTTTCGGACGTACTCTTTTTCAGGGTGACAGAGACCGGAAGCCACTGGAGGCTGGGTTGCCCCGGCTTCTTGAAGTGGGTGTAGGCTGCAGGGTCTCCCACGCAGCAAGTGATCTGCAGCTTTCTGCCCAGTTCCCCGCACCTGCAAGGGCAGCCAAATCATTTCCGCCTCACTGAGGATGTGAGCGATTTGTTGGCGGCTGAATGCCTGGCTTCGGGAATCCCACATCCCTGCAATGGGAGCCATCAGCACTGCGAGCCCTGAGCACCCTTGGGAAAGATCTCCGTTGTGCCTGCGGCCACATCCCCGTCGCCCGGACATGGCTCTCCGCGCCTTCCTCCCGTTGAACTCCGAAACTCGGACTTGCCACACCACTGCGGACCTGTGTCCTGATGCAGATTGTCCGCTCCAAGGACCTGAGGATGTTAGTCAGAGGCGATTCATTTGGGCCTGAAGCTCCGATGCAGTCTGGGCTAGAGGCCGTTCAAGGCGGAGCACTGCTCGCGGGTGGGCTGCTCTGAGTGGGCGGCCCGGCCCTGTAGCTAGGAAAGCACGGAGCAAGGACAGAGCCGAAGCATGCTTTCAGCTTTGAGATTCGCTGGGAGCGGTGCGCAGGGTGCCATCCTCATATGGGCATGACAACGAGGAAGTGGTGGTTTGGCCCAACACCTCCTGGATAGCTGCCGCAAAAACGGACGTAGCGCTTGGAGGTTATAGGCATAGGCATACGTGGTTGTCGCAGGCCATAGGCAAGGTGTTGAGTATGTCGCCTTCCAAGACAGGGCTTGGAGGGGCGCCTGAAAGGCAAAACACAGTTTGAAACACCGGCCAGGAACGTCGGCTTGGGCGCCAGGCAGTTTTTTGGCGCCAAAATCCCTAAACCACTTGGGGCTTTGCGCCCGAAGTCTTCGGTGCCAGAGCTAAGCTCTGGCATCTTTTGGAGCTCATGGCTCGAAGCCACGGCCCCGTCTCTATCTTCTCTTGGGCCCAGGGACTAATCTACAGAGTCGCCGTGCTCCTAAGGCCTCAGGGGCTTCTTCAGAAGGGGCCAAGTTGCAAAAAGGACGCCAGGAGACGGGCGCGGCAATCTGCAGCTGCCACCTGGCCGTGGCTCGGTCCCTGGCAGGAGAGCTAGTTGCAGCTGCGATCGGCTGCGGCTTCTCATGCTTCGGCTGTCGCAGCGAACCGGCAGAGGGCTGCCCTTCTCTTTTGAGGGCTGAGCGAGGATTGCTGGGGCCTGCCTGGGCGTAGCTGTGTCTCATGGTTCTTTGTTTGAGATATCTTCCCGCTAAGTCCTGAACTCTAACACCCCGAAAACCTGGGAGCCCTAACAGGCCCTAGCAGCCCCAAGCCGTCTTTGCTTCAGGCAGCAATGCTTGTGGAAGGCTGCGAGCCTTCAGATCTGAGACGCACGCCCTTCACCTGGACTCCGCCGCTGCTGGGACTTCCGAGCCCAGCTGGCTCTGAGTTTGGGGTTCGGTTTCAGGTACGACGCACAAGCCGAACAGTTCTAGCAACGAAGATGGCTCCCTTGGAACGGAAACATGCCCTTTGTGTCATTAGCAGAGTTCCAGCCTGAGTGGAAACGGCAGGTCAAAGAGACGCCTCTGGGGTCCCGAGCTTCTCCAGCTCTCTTTCGGCGGCGTGCTGCCTGAGTGCATGCCCCCTTCGGCCTCCTTCTTGACTGTGCGCCTTGGCCTCTGCCCCGCCAGTGCGCAGGAAAGCGGCTGAAGAGTGGAGAGCACTCTCAGCGCGTGCGAACAATGCAAGGCAACACCTGCGCACTGCTCCTTTTCGCCACCTCTCGGCAGTTCTGTTTTTTTGTCTGAAGCTCGCATTTCACTGTGTCGGCCAGGTTCGAGCCGAACAGCGCCCTCCCAAAACGGCTGAGCAGGGGTAGGTGCGGGCAGCTTTCGACGTTGGGCCACAGCTGGCTCCGCCATCCTTCCGTGACTCAGTGGTGTCACGAGCAGGTCGACTGCATCTTTGAGCGAGTCCAAAGGCTTTAGTCTCAACTTTTTGACGCCCCTCCAAGAAGTATTAAGTGTCAAAGCCTAAAGCCTATGAGCCTTAAGCTCTCATCTCCTGGGTGGAAGCCATATCCCCAAACTGCCGGGCTTCTCTAGGCTCCTTGCGATGGGGACGAAAGGGAGGACCCTGAACCCAAACGATGGAAGTCAGGTGGTGCTCTGAGCCTTTACAGTGGATCGCATTCCTGGATAATGCCCTCAGCAACTTCCGATGTCGGCGCTTGACACAGAAATGACCTGACAGCTCCTGGATCCCACCTCCAGAGCAAGTGAAGCCATTCCTCCGCCAGCACCTCGGGCGTGGTCTAGCATGCTCTCTTCTCAGTGCCGGCGGGGTGTAACGATGCTCAGGGTTGCGAAACGCTGAGCCCGAAATCCGAGTCGCCTGTCTCATCGGTTTCGGCTACCTTGTCCAACCTGCTTTTAGAAACTACCGGTGAACTCTCCAGGTCCTGAAGCTCTCCATCCCTGCACCCTTCGCCAGGCGCAGAGCCTGCAGAGCTGCAAGGCCCCTGTGTGCGGCGCGAAGGTGTCAGGGGAGTGGGAGGTGGCTCGTTTTGCCACTGTGAGCACAATGCCGATTTCAGCCACCCTTCTTGCCTGCACAAAGTGCATTATGTGTAGTATGCGGCGCGAGCACTTAGCGGGCCTGCACGTGAGAGCAGCAGTGTAAACCTTCGATATGCTTCGAAGTGTTTCGAGCTGCACACCTCGTTACGCAGACGCCCATGCTTCATGTGGAAGGCTGTCTACAAAAGCGCCGTGTTGGCTAGCAAGTTCGTCGTGCAGCTTGTGCCGGCTCGAGGATGAGGAAACACCGCGCGATCCCAGGAAGCAGATCTGCAGCTGCTAGCCCATGCATTGCCACAGGGTTGGTGGTTAGAACCGATCGAGTTGACCTCTATGACAAACCGCCTGACTTGCGCTGTAAGTGCCGGAAGAGGCTCGCAGTCCGTCGCTCGTTGATTCTCGTATATATGAGATGCTCCAAGCTTGCCTGTCACTCATTGCTGACCTTTGGCAAGAAACATCACCAGGTGCACCTGTGCGTACTGCCCGCCGCCGCTCGGAATGTTCTGTAAAAGGTGTGGTTGACATAGACACAGGCGTTGCGGCCCTGTGTTCCTGCCTCCGTGCCGGTCGTTGCAGTCACCTTGATTGGCTGTATGCTTCTTGGGTGCTACGGGTGCCCTTACTCTTTCGGGACGGAAGCTTGGCATATGCCACAAGCGGTTAGCTGTGTTTCGCCTAGCTTCGAGGTTGACAGAGGCCTGGGCGTCTCGTCATACTCGAGAGCTTTACAGGCGCTGTCATTGTCTGCATGAGACTGCTGATGGGCTGCTCTGCACCAATCGCAAACTTGCTTCGCACTGTCCAGCTTGTCTGAAACTTAAAATCGGCTACACCATCCCCGACTGAATCATTGTATGACATGAGCTGAAGCGGAGCTGTGTTCAGACTTCCTGAGCCTCACTCCATGGCCCTGGCAATGCAAGCTCTGGGCTTAGGGCTCGCGAGTCGTCTTTCGGTGTCGGTTTTCGTGTTGTTCAGCTCCCTAAACCCTAAACCCTAAACCCTAAACCCTAAACCCTAAAGCCTAAACCCTAAACCCTAAACTCGACTTCTCTGAGCCCCGGAAGGCCCTGGAGCCGGCGAGGCGGAAGCCGCGAGGTCCGGAGCCCCGAACGTATCACGGCCTGTCGAGTCGAGGGCTTGGGGGGGACGAAAGGAGATGTGGGTTTCCGAAAATAAAAGGTACCTTATTTAGGGGTCCTTAATTAGGGTCCCCTGTTTTCGAAAACCCCCAGATGTGTCCCCTACTTAGCATGCACTCGGCTGCTCCCCATCTTGGGGCTGGGACTTGACGGTCCATGTACATCTTCGAGTGCTCGCTTCGGTGTGGCCGCACTGAAGCAAGCCTGCCCCGCTCGCAGTCGGATCGTCCGAACCGATGCTCTGAAGTGGCTTGTGGTTCGGGGCATTCCGACTTATTGGCAGGGAACGGCTTTCCTACACGGCTGCCGCCAAGCAACTGAGGATGGTGGAGTTCACGAGTTCACGCCGTTGTGAAGGTTGTCGTGGCCCCAACTCTGCAGAAGCTGTCAGGTCTGGATCGAAAGAGGGATCGATCCTTTGAGGATGATCACAGACATCGCGGACCCTTGAACACCAGCAGTAGGAGGGCTCCCCTTTGGCTCCCAGGCTTTCGGTTGGCTGATGTCCTGAGCAAGCAAGGTTTCCTTGCTTTTCTGGCTGTGCTCTTAGCCTTTCCTCCGAGGCTTTGGTGGTGGAGCCTGCAATCCCCTCAACCCTAACCCCCATGGCTCCGGTTGGTTGAGGTAGCACGAAGTTGTTGCCAGGGCTCTTAACTT
The DNA here is from genome assembly GCA_905221635.1 of Symbiodinium sp. CCMP2456. Lineage (NCBI taxonomy): Eukaryota > Dinophyceae > Suessiales > Symbiodiniaceae > Symbiodinium > Symbiodinium sp. CCMP2456. The sequence continues at coordinate 35,064 of CAJNDV010027680.1, read as the reverse complement.
GCCGTTTGCACGCCTTTTGTGGCTTCCTGCGTGCGAGCCTTGGAAATGCCGTGTCAATGCAGGCTCAAGGCTTCCAAGCTCGAAGGTTCAGGTAGAGAAAGGGCTGCCACCATGGCCCCTGTTTTGCTGCTTCGTCTGGATCTTTGTGTCCCTGTCGCGAAGGGTGCAAGTTCTTTCAACAGTGGCATGAGGTTCAAGGCTTGGAAGGAAGGTTGTGCCGCGGGATGCAAGGAAAGTATGTAAGCTGAAGGCACAAGTCGCTGGACCTGAAGCATTCAGCCCTTTTCGGTGCATTCTGCGGCCGAGGCGGCACGCCCTGCAAGCTGGCAAGCTTGCAGGCAGTCTTCTAGAATTATATTTTCGTTTAAGGGTTGTATAGGGGTGGTGCGGGGGAGGGGGGCAGGGGGCTTTTAGGGACTCAGTTCATGAACCCTCGTCGGTCCTTTTCTCCACATCCCGTCATGTCGGGAATGCCATAAAACTTGAGAAGCCGAAGCTCAAAGATCTGCGCGGAGGAATCGCCAAAGCAGCCTGACTCGTGCCAAAGCCACATTCAAACTGTTCAGGCCCTACAGATCCCTGAAGCTTATACTAAAATAATCACTGCCCCGACGGATTGGGGTGCGCCGCCCTAGTAGACCCTTGACGAACAAACCCCACTGCCTTCAGACTCATACTTGAAGGGATCCTGATATTCATGCTCGTAAACTAAGGGGTTTCTGACTTGAGCGTCAACCCTCAGCCCTCTCAGCTCTCAGCACCTAATACGAAGGCCTTCAAAACGAGGGGACTTCTGGTTTAAGCAGGACGAAGCATCGCTGGCACGTCAGCCGAGGAACGTGTCGTCCACAGTCGCAGACTTTTCTAGTCGCCAGGAAGCGGCCCCCACCCGTGGTTCTGCGGTCCACTGGCGGCCGGCTACGGTTTTGGGGGTTTGGGTTTACAGCGTTTAGGGTCGTTTCTTCGGGCGCCCTAGGGCCCAAAGAGGTCTCCAAGCTCTCGTTTCGGTGATCCCCAAGCAGGCCCGGCCTGGGTTAAAGTTCCCATGAAGTCGAGGATCTGGTTTCCGGCCCGCCGAGCGTTTGGGTTGCTGGCCGTGCCGGGCCAGGACAAGCGGGGTACTTGCAGATCTCCAGCAGCCCCCTTTTTTTAAAGACGAGGCCTGCATGGGGTCTCTGTTGCGGCAGCCCCGTCCCTTGAAATCCTTCTTCGGGCCTTGAGATATTTTTCCAGGCCACGCCTGCGATCCAAGCAACATGCCCTAACCTGAAGCCCAGAAGATCCTTTTCGCGATCTCTGGCCAGGGTTGGCGTCAGGCTGCCATTGGAGTTGACTGCTGCCTGCATGTTATGCCTGAACATGGATTGCCAGAGTCAGCCTCGTGGACGCTTTCATGTCCTCCCCAATGCCAGCCCGCCTGATCACAGACCGGCCTAGGACTCAAAACCCTAAACCCTACCCCTAAACCCTAAACCCAAAACCCTCGTCTAGGGCTTCCCCGAAACCCTAAGCCCTAGACCCCTAGACGTCTCGAGCTGTTGAGGCCCAGAAGAAGATTCTCCGCTTGGCTTGGCTCCTCGCAGAAGCAACTGCTGGCTTACAAGGGCCGAAAAGTGAAGAAAGTCCTTCAACGCCCTGTAATCCGAATGAACCTTGTATGCCCCAGAAGCCCTATAAGCCTTATCCCAAGACTTTACACCTGGAAGGCCTTAAGGCAGATTCCGCGCTGGAGGCGATGACAGATGCATCCCCAGCCGCAGGGAACTTGGCCTTGAAGTCTTAGAGCCTATACCCTCTAACTAAACCCTCAACCCTAAACCCTAAACCCCAAACCCTAAACCCTAAACCCTAAACCCCTGAACCCTCAACCCTAAACCCCAAGCCCTAAAAACCCTCTCGTCGCAGAGTCGTTCAGCAGTCCTTGGCCTGAAGAGCTGTGCGCGCCTGGCGGAGGGCCACTGGCTGTACGCAACAGGAATTTTTGGGGGTTAGGGTTTAGGGTTTGTTCCGCAAAGCCCCAAAAGGCGTGAAGTGGTGTTGTTGTGTATAGACAACAGGTTCTCTATATAAGAGCATGGAGGGGATGCACGCTCTGTTGCGAGCGGCACCGATAGACCAAGTGTCCAACGTTGATACGCCTCTGTTTGCCAGCGACACGCTTGAACATGTTATACTTGTCTGAAGCCCCGAAACGCATGCCGCATGTGGAGAGGGCTTTAGTCACGCTTGCATGACCTGCAGCAGACACCACGACTGGGCTTCCCCACCAACGGTAGCTGCCACCTACATTAACCCCTCGATCAAAAACTCTAAACCCACAGCTCTAAGCCGTTTAAGCCCCTTAACCCTGAATGCCTGAAGCCCTGCGGGCTTCGCAGCGTGGAGACCGGCGATGGACCCCTGCAAACCGCTTCTGGGTCTCTGCACCTCGAAGCATGGTTGGTTTACCCTAAGGACTTTCCTTGTCCGTTGCACTAGGAAGGAAACTACAGTGCTTGCTTGATCTCCGCGTCCTTGTAACTTCATTCTGGAGCTCCAAAGTTTCTTTCAAGAAGCTGTGCCTGAGCATCCGTCACTAGTTGTAGGGGGTGGTGGTGTGGGTCCTCGGTTTGGAGATTTTTAGGGTCCAGAGCTTGAGCCGGAGGGAGGAGCGCAAGGACCACAATGCCCGGAGAGCCCGCATGGGCATTGTTTAGGGGCCACAGATCTGTATCCCAAGCCCTAAGCCCTAATGTTTTCGGGCGCACCGCGGTCGGTCAGTGATGGCCCGGCAGCCCTGCATTTCGGAGGCAGCCCTGCTGGCAGCAGCAGTGCAGGTCCCTCTTACCAGAATCGACTCGGTCAGGTCTTCAACTCGCCTCTGAACCATGTGGGGTGTCTAAAAGAGGAACTTTCCTCAGGGTAGAGGCCCTTGTATTCACCACAGTATGAGAGTGGGCCACCCAGATTCCGCCTTACCTCACAGGCCTGCTACCAGTCATGGGAGCATCTGTAGCAGATGGTCCTGCGCCCAGCGGGAGCCAGGATAGTCTCCCGTGGATGGCAGTGTCGATTTCTTGCCGTGCTTCGAGCATCTTCGCCGCGGAGATCCTGCGTGTGAAAAAGCATCGACGTTGACACGGACTGTCCCCAATCATGATTGTTCTATGTGTGTGTATCTACACTTACGTGTGTACATGTTTATTTCCGTGCATACTCGCGCCGCTATGTAATCTGCATAACAATCACCCGGGGAGCGGAATCGACAAGTCCTCGGTTGCGGAAACCCGTGTAGCATTCTCGTCCACCCTCCCGGTCGGACATGCCCTGAAGAAACAGAACAGTCCAGAGAGCCTATGGGTCACAAGAAGCCGAACGGCTTCATGGTCGTAGACACGCAACGAAAAAGGCTTAACACGTCAGCAGGGAATACTGTCGTATCAGTGGCCCCAAGCACAGCACCTACACCTTCTACAGAACCGACACCCGAGGTGTAAATTTGGATCTCGAATTCGGAACCGTTCCAACGCATTTGTCTCCGACACGCCTATATATCTAGTATTTATCTGCTACATCTCTCGTATTTATCTAGTATATCAGCCATCTGCTGGACATGGGTTCGTTGTTGGTGGGTTGTGGTAAAAACCAAAGCCGCGTGATGTAGCCTATGAGCAGCACTTTCTGGTTCAAGTGTAGCTTCCGGGGGGAGACGGGCCATGTCAAACAGGCTACCTGGCTGCTCTTGTGTGTCTTATGTTCGATTTGAGTGTCGCAGTATCCAACACGCCTTTTAAGCGCATGTCTATAGCGGAGATGCCCAGGTTGGAGACCCTAAACCCTAAACCCTGACGCACAGGTTGAAGACCTTCTGGGAACCCTAAACCCTAAACCCTAAACCCTACAGGTTGGAGACCTTCTGGGCACCCTAAACCCTAAACCCTAAACCCTACACAGGTTGGAGACCTTCTGGGAACTGCTGAACAAGCTTGGGGCTTGCCACCAGGCGGAGCTCGAGGCTGCCAGGGCCGGTGCTGCCGGGCATGGGTTTCCGTGCCCATCCTCGGAGGAGGAGCGCCATTGCAGGCAGGTGAGCATGAATCCCTAAACCCTAAACCCTAATCCCTAAACCCTAATCCCTAAACCCTAATCCCTAAACCCTAAACCCTAAACCCTGAACCCTAAACCTTAAACCGTCATTGCAGGCAGGTGAGCATGAGATCAGAGGACGAGAAGTCAGAGGGACACAGGCCGCAGGATGAAGTGGACTTGACGGGGTCACGGAGTGGCTCTTCCATCGAGTCAGTGCGTGTGCCTAAATATGCAAAGCTCCGTGACAACTCCAAACCCAGCTTCTTGGCGAATGACTTTAGTAGGTCTTCCTGAATCCCGGCATTCCGGGACGTCCGTAGCGATCCGTCCAAACGATCCATCGAGCTCTACATCCTTGACTTTTCCATCCTGAACTTTCAGCATTTTGCAGTCGAACCCGCACTTCGAACTCGCAATCGTAGATGGTGTTTGCCCTGTACCCCAATCCCTGCCACGGTAACAACTCAACCTTTTCACCAGGCTTTGGCAGCTTCGACAATTTCAGCGCGGACGGTGAGAGGCTCTTCCGCGAAACCGAGACACAGCATGCACGCACAGTGGGCCACGCTCTGCAGGAACAGCAACTCGCCTGACCGAGTCGTTTGTTCCAGATTTGGAGGGTTTCTGATTTCGGGTTCAGAGCGCCGGCAATTTTTGAATAAGGTTACGGGATCGTCGCGAGGTCGTCGGAGTTGTGTCAGTAGCAGCAACAGCAGCAGTGGTAGAAGTAGTAGTGGTGGCAGTAGTACTCGGAGGAGGAGGAGGAGTAGGAGTGGGAGTGTGCGTGGGAGCAGGAGTTGAGGTAGGATAGCAGTAGCAGTAGGAGTAGTAGTAGTAATAGTAGTAGTAGTAGTAGTAGTAGTAGTAGCAGTAGCAGTACCAGTAGCTGTAGCTGTAGCAGTAGCAGCAGCAGTAGCAGTAGCAGTAGCAGTAGGAGTAGTAGTAGTAGTAGTAGTAGTAGTAGTAGTAGTAGTAGTAGTAGTAGTTAGTAGTAGTAGTAGTAGTACAACTGCAGATACCAAGAAACCCTAAACCCTAAACCGCTCAATCCAACAACAAGTAAGGTCAACCCTGAAGCATCCAACCCGGATTAGCCTGAAACCCTCTAGAACAGAGGCTCTTCAGCAAGATTCCTCTGGACGATAGTACGGCAAGAAATGATCTCTGAAACTCTGAGAGCACTTTGGACTAAACTCGGCATCAAACCTTGCGAAGCAATGAAATCCGATGGTGCATGAGCTTCATGGGGCAGGATAAGGGCCTTCGTGGCTAGAGAAGGGCTTGGGGTACATTGAAGTATCACTGCCTAGGGCTGGAAACACGGGGTTGCCCATCCTCCATCCTAAACCCTAAACCCTAAACCCTAAATTCGTGTTTCCCTCGGCGAAAAATGGACCCTGTATCACGGTTATAGGCGACGGGCTCTGGGTTCAGAGTTTAGGGATTTTTCGGGTTTATCCCTGCCAGGCCCTTCAATACTGTTGATGATATAAATCCTGCATTACCTTAAGGACCCTAAGCTATGGGAATTATGGTATATCCCTTACTATGGGTAGTGCAGGATTTGCCTTATCAACAGTATTGCAAGTGCAATCGAGTCCAGCGCATTGACTCTGTGCCCCTCTTTTCAAGCGAGTGTCGCAGGGTGAGACGTCCCGTCCCGCAGTGAAGGGTGTAGCGAGTTGAAGAATTTGGAATGGATTTAAGGACTTAAGGCTTTAGGGTTTTGGGTTTAGGGGTACCCTAAACCCTAAGCCCTGAACCCTAATATATTGTTTAAGGTTTATGATTTGGGAGCTTAGGGTTTTGGACTCGTCAGCTGTATCGGAGATCAGGTTCCTTCATGGAGAGACTCCGAAAGCGGGGAGAAGAAGATGGAGGGGTCTACTTTGGAAAAGAGTACCAGTTTAGAGTATTAGGTTTAGGGCTTAGGGTTTAGGATTTAGGGTTTAGGGTTTAGGGTTTAGGGTTTAAGGTTTAGTGTTTAGGGTTTAGGGTTTAAGGTTCAGGGTTTTGGGGCCACATGTTTCGGGTTGAGGGTTTTCGGGCTCAGGGTCTAGGCTTCAGCAAACGGCTTTTGACTTCCGGTACGGAATTTGACCCGTAGGGTCTTCCAGAGGTTGTGTGCTCCTACAATCTGGCCGGAAGTAATATAGGGGTCATAATAATTAGAATAGGGCTTTGGTGTATCTTATACTATAATTACAAGAAAGGAACCACAAAAATAGCATAGGTGATGATTAAGGCCCTGGCCTCTTCATACAATCACATGTCTCTTTCTCCCCGTTGGCTCTTCCAACTTCCAACCCCTCAGACTCATTTCGAAACCCTTGCTGTATGTACCCCGATAGAAAGAACGCGCGCTTGTTTTATGAAACCACGGCTTCTGCTTTGAGGCCTGAGGTGGTTCGGTGTTCAGGGTCCAACCCCGCCGCAAGCAGCCGATCATGCTGTGCCAATTCGTCGGCGTTTGGGGCTTCGCCCCAGGACCGCCAACCTGTCCCGGGGAGTTGAAAAGTTTAGGGTTTAGGGTTTAGGGTTTAGGGTTTCGGGGGGTTTAAGTTTTCAGGCCTTAGGGTTGAGAGCAGGGTGCTGAGAAACCGAAACCCTAAAGCCTGCAACGCCTATGTTGTGATTAGCCTGCGATGACTCCGAACCTCACAACATCCAGCCCTCGTCCGCTGTGAACACCAAAGCCTAATTCCCGAAACCCTAAACCCTAAACCCTATGAGCCCCAAACCCTAAACCCTAATTAAACCGAGAGGAAGAAGGAGATTCATTGAATACACATCGAATATCGAGTGCGCCGGGCGGGCAACAGCAGCCACACGTCGGGCCTGACACACCCTCAACTCTAAACTCCAAACCTTGAGCCCTAAATCCTACATCCTATAAACCCTAATTCCGATACACCTCAAGCCCTGTACACCTCAAACCCTAAACCTTCAAACCCTAAACCCGAAAACCTTAAACCCTAAACCCCGCACTCTAAACCCTAAACCCTAAAACCTTAAACCCTGAACCCTAAACCCAAAACCCTACCTTAAGAACCCAAAACCTACCTTTTTATAAACTACAAAAAAAGTGGGTATTGGGTTCTTAAGGGAAACCTTAGACTTAAACCCGAGCCTGTCGGCGGCCGGCGCAGCATCGGCAGCAGTCCTGGCTCTCAGCCCAGTCCTCGGCAAACTTTTTCGGGTTTAGGGTTTAGGGTTTAGGGTTTAGGGCTTTGGGGTTCAGGGGTTTAGGGCTTAGGGGTTCAGGGTTTAGGGCTTAGGGCTGAGAGTTGGGCCGGCTCCGAAGAGAGAGTGCTCCTGAACGCAACAAGAAATCAACAGGGCTTCGACTTTGCTGGAGGATTTTGGGCTCCGGGCTGTGAAAGTTGTCGGGGGAAAAAGGACGTAACATAGCAGCTTGAGATAGCTCTGAAAGTAAGACTTCTGAATGTACGGGGGAAGCTTGCGGCCAGGATGGTCATCGTCAGTGATCGTAGCGTTATAATCTCGACTCCCTGGCAACCTTTGGAAATCAACGAAAAAGTATTTCTGTGTGTAATTTGTGAATAGTCTGAGAATCCAGGAATACAGAATCTGTGAAAATCTGTGAACTCTGTGTTTCCACGTGTCAGGGATCTGTGAAAAATCTGTGAATCCAGTGTCACCGAATCTGTGAAAAAGTGTGAATAATCTGCGAATGATTCGTGAGCTGTGTGCGTTGGCCGCCGTTGGCCACGCCAGACTAGCTTTCTGCACGCAGGCGTGTGATGTCTTAGTCGGCTGCGCACAGGCGCAGGCATGATCGATTCGCAATGATCGGACTACCCCAGGATTCACTGTTTCTGAGAATTTCTGGGCCACCGGATTCACTCTTTTACAAGGAGAATCTATGAAAAAAGAGTGATTCCTGAAATCCAGGCTTACGTGGACTTGTGGTCTGTGCTGTGGACCTGACGCGCAGCGGGACAGCGGGGCGACACGTGTCGTCCAAGGATTCACAGATACGAAAAATGTCCTCAGGGATTCACAGATTTTTCACAGATTTTTGATAGATTCTGAGGCAACATATCAAGCAAGGATTCACAGATTTTTCACAGATGCTGGAGGTCATGATTTCGGGATTCACTCTTTCTTCACAACGGCTTCACAGATTCCGGTAGCAGGAGAATCATAGATTCTTCACAGAAATAACTATTTCAACCCAGACCAGAGGGTGCCAGCAATCAGGATTACATTAGCGAAGGCGGTCAAGTCCAATTTCTGAAACCAAGCAGTCGCTTGCCGACGCAACATCATTGTCATCCCATTCACTCGAGCAAACCGAGCCTTGTCTAAGTCGAAACGATCCCGCCATAACGCCCTAAAGCCTTACACCTTCGCGTAGGATTTATGAGGATGCCCATCCAGCGCTCCGTGCTGAACCCAAAACCCTAATCGCGAACCGTAAGCCTCAAGCCCAAAAACCCTAAAGCACTAAACCCTGTAAGCTTTATGCAGATGCGATTAAGCCCTAGAGCCCTGTAAACCCTGAACCCCTAAACCCTCTAAACCCTACATGGACCCTAAAGAAACTACCAGTTTTAGAATTTTCTTAATCCTTGAAAAGGCCGGATTTTGGGGTTAAGGTAAAGCCTAACGCCCCCATCCAGCGCTCCACCGTGCTCTTCGAACCGCCCAGCACAGGCTCGAAGACACGCAGCCTTTGCGCCGTTCAGCAAGGGTGGAGTTTAGGGTATAGGGTTTAAGGTTAGGGCTCATAGGGTTTAGGGTTTAGGGTTTACAGTTGGGTTTTGGGGTTTTAGGGTTCAGGGTTTACAGTTGGGTTTTAGGGTTTCGTAGGGCTTGGGCTACGAAGGGTTTACCGTTTTGGGGGTAGGGTTTAAGGATCGGCCCCCCCCCTCAAGAAAATCCTAAACTGTTCGCCTTACACCCTGAGCTCTAACTTGAAAGCCTCAGATCTAGTGGCTTCTGGATTGCACCTGCTAGACGGCCTGAAGCCAAAAGACAAAACGGACAGCCCCTGAGCTCCTTCTGTTCCTGATTCTGAAGTATGGAGAGAAAGCCCGCCTGGACCCCCAAAAGCATGTGGGTAGTTGTCAAAATTATGGTCCCTTTTGGCGTACCCTAAATAATAGGTGCCGTATTATAATAAGGACCCAAAAAGGGACCATAATTTTGATAACCACCCATTTAGAAGGAAGCAGGAAGATGACATGAGCAATTTCACTGGCAGGCAACAGTACTTGTAGTCTCCATTGCAGTTCCTTTTTTGGTTTAACCAATGATATGTATTAAGGATCTTATAAGGTATACCCAAAAAGGAACTACAATGCAGACTACAGGCTACAGAGAACGGTGATGATGTGCGATGAACAAGACTGATCGCGATTGACTGTGGCAGGCAATGGAAAGACTAACCATACAGTACTCTGCTACTGCTTATAGTCTCCATTGTAGTTTCCTTTTTTAGTTTAACCACTTATATATTAGCGTTTTTATAAGGTATCCCCAAAAAGGAACTACCATGGAGACTATACGTGCAATCTATCCTGCTACTGCAACTTATCGCCACATCAGCAGAGCCACGAAACGTGAACGGTGCAAAACGGCAAGCTTCCACAGATGCTTTTGGGAGGGACCCCCAACCCTAAACCCTAAACCTTTTTGAGGAATTTTCTTGCGTTCATCTCACTCTGCGTCTGCACGTTTGGTGCCGCCACGAACACTTCGAGCTCGTAGGAGGCCGCCACCGGCACGCATGTACAACACCGACTCCCCAGACAGGGACAGGTCAGTGGCCACAAAGGGTCCCTGTAGCATGACATACCTGTATTACATGTATAGCCTTAATGATTAGACTAGGGTTCCGCATTATAAGCATAGTATAAGTCATACCCCGAAACCCTAGTCTAATTCTGAAGGCCCTTATATTAATACGTTCCTGGGCCTGATAAGGAAGTCTGTACATTTGGGCACTGGGACCCTTATAGGGAAGTTAAAGACTTGAGTTTACTGTACACTGTACATGTGGGGTTGACGAACCCCAGATGCTCCCGAGATGCAAAAAGCTCAAGGGGAACAAGGCTGATTCCATATCCGGTTTAGGGTTTAGGGTTTAGAGGGATTAAGGGTTTAGGGTTTAGAGGGGTTTAGAGCTTCGGGCTTAGAGTGGTTTAGGGTTTGGGGTTTAAAGGGGTTTAGGGCTTAGGGTTTAGGGTTTAGAAAGGGTTTAGGGTGAGGGTTAAAGACTCCAGAATTAAGGAAGTAGCCAAGGCGAGCTCTCAACCGGGTCGGTGCATCCAAGACATCCTGCCGTATGCCACCGCTTTCTTCGAGGGACCCACCTGGGTTGCCAGCAAACGATGACCACCCTGAAAACCCTAAATCCTAAACCCTGAATCCTAACTCACCTAAATCCTGAAGCCTACACCCTGAATCCTAAAGGCTTCTGGCACTCTGAAAGGAAGCCTTACACGGATGCTCTGACGCCGACAAGGCAGCAACCGGGCGGGACCAAGCTCGTCCGACCAAAGACGCTTTTTGGGTTTAGGAGGGGTTTAGGGTTAAGGGTTTAGGGTTTACCCGGGCCTTCCATCTACCCTCTTGTGAACTTTAAATACCCACTAGTTGCGACCATATACCCCTGCTTGAAGATACCATGAGGATCGTCGTAGATGCAACCACAGAACTTGCCATCTGACACATGACATGAAACAGTCGATGCTGGCTAAAACGTTGCAGCACTTTGCGAAAATAAAACCCTAAACCCTTAAACCCTAAACCGTAAACCCTAAACCGGAAATAACAACTCCAAGCCTACTCCTGGAAATGACATTGGATGCCTTTGAAGCTCCTCCGTGACTACGCTTATGCTACTGCAACAGCCTTTAGGGTTTAGGGTTTAGGGTCTTAGGGTTTAGGTTTAGGGGTTTAGGTTTTAGGGTTTAGGGTTTTCTTCACGACCTCCGATGAAGTATCGCGTTGGGCTCCCTCAACCTCCTCTTTATGTCACTTCATACCAGCTACAGCCTGGCAGCTCTCAACACAGGGCCCTGGCTACAAAACTTTGACTTTGGTCTCAAACTCTAATTCCAGGGCCGGCTGCCACACCTCTGTCGGAATGATTATGTCCTCGCACCCTCGCACCAGAATGTCGGCTTGCCTTCTAGAGCAAGCATAGACAATTGCTGCATCTACTGAAATATAGATTACGACGAAGAAGAGCTGGCAGCTGTGCGCTGTTTGAGAATTATCAAAAACTCCGAGTTGCGTGCACCAGCTTTTACACTCCACCGAGTGCATAGTGCGCCGCACCGGCGATGCAGCTCTGACAACCTGGCCAGTTCTTTGCTTGCTGTCGCTTCTCTTCGCTAAGGTTTTAATGCTTTAGGGTTCAGGGTTTAGGTTTAGCGTTTAGGCTGTACCTATAGTCTCCATTGTAGTTCCTTTTTGGGGATACCTTATAAAACCTTAATATATACATTGTTAAACCAAAAAAGGGAACGACAATGGAGACTATAGGTAGGGTTTAGGGTGCATCAACAGAAATATGAATTCAACCAAGAGGTGTGTGATGGCTATGATGGTGGGAGCAGAGAAGAGTGTCATAAATGGAAGGGTGAGACCACCGCGACCACCACCTAGGGTTTAGGGTTTAGGGTTTAGAGCGTAGGGTATAGGGTTTAGGCTTTAGGGTTTCCACTTAGTCAATAGTACCACCACTCCCGCCACCGCCGGCCACGGCTAATCTGCCACGACGACTACGACGACGTACTGCGTCTGCCTCTGACTTCGTCCTGCTCCTGCTCCTGCTCCTGCTCCTGCTCCTGCTCCTGCTCCTGCTCCTGCTCCTCCATCTTCTACTGCTCCAATTGCCGCTTCTGCTTTGTACCCCCTCGCATGCACTGAAAACTGCTGTAGGGCTGAAGCGAGTGCACTACGCACGTGTGGACCTGCTTGAACCATTCAGCCAAGGCCTCCGTGATGTGTGCAGATCTGGCTTCCACAGCTAAATAATTCATTAGACGAGAAAGCTATGAGCCCTTAACTCCGAAGACGCTCAGCAGAATGACGGAACGGACGAAGTCTCACACGCGATAGCTGCAAGGCCTAACCTGCCATGCAATCCCTTGAAGCTTAGCCCTCTGCGCAAATCAACCTAAGACTTTGTCAGCCTCTGCACAACATGATTGAGACCCGAACAAGCGCTGGGGAACCACATCAGCTTCATTACAAATCTTGAAACATCCAACACAGCTGAGAGGTCTAGACTTACATAGGGGTTCAGGCTACAAGACTGTGGCAGACCCTTGCTGACGAGAACACCCTAAACCCTAAACCCTAAACGTTTAGACAAGCAGCCAGGGGCAAAGCTCCAAGAAGGTCCAGGAACCCACCTGAGCCATGACCTATGCGTCCTGTTCTCTTCATGAACACCACTACAGTATACTATCCCAAAGGGTCCAAGTATTAATATCGTAGCTACTTTGTAGGTATTTGGGCCCAAAAAGTATATACTCTACCATAACTTGGACCCTTTGGGTATCGCATACTGTAGTACCTATCGTCTCCATTGTAGTTCCTTTTTGGGGATACCTTATAAAATCCTTAATATATAATTGGTCAAACCAAAAAAAGGAACTACAATGGAGACTACAGGTAGATTACCTTAAGACAATCGTCTCATGTGTCCTATGGTCGTGTTCTCGATTGTCCCTATGTTCTACTAGTGGACCCTGCGAACCTTCAAGGATTGATCGCCTCCTAAACCCTAAACCCTAAACCCTAAACCCTAAACCGTGTCTGAATCGCATAATGACTCTTATTCCCACACACCAAGGCGCACACACACACACACACTATGGGGTTCTCACCGCGGAAGTAATGAGAACTGATCAGTGCGATGAATACGGATGCTGCCGCCGCTGCTGTAGACGAAGATGAAACACCAGTCACATTTCTGCACATGAAAGGATCACAGCTTCGGGATAGGTGCCAGTTTGAGGAGGATGTTGGTGCTGCGGGTGCGACTAAGGCGACCACGGCAAAACCATCTCATCTTTCGAGCCCAAATTTAAATTGGTGACTTACACCTCCCCGGTGCATGGGCCGCAGGGTACGACATGATAGGGCATGGGAAGGTTGATAATCACCGGAAGAGAAACCATAAAAAACACCGTGTAGAAAACAGGTATGCGCAGACAGGTTAAGTTCTGCTACGCCGGCCATCAAGAACGACGGGCGACAGTGCGTCCACCTTAAACCATAAACCGACACTCGCAGCCGACAACCGCGAAACCTTCAGTCAAGCCGGTTGCTCCCACCCAGCGAAAGGAGTACTAGCGAAAGGCGTTTAGGGGGTTTAGGGCTCAGGGTTCAGGGTTTAGGGTTTAGGGTTCCGGGGTTTAGGGTTTAGAGGTTTAGGGTTTAGAGGCTCAGGGGTTTAGGGTTTAGGGTTTAGAGGCTTAGGGGTTTAGGGTTTAGGGTTTAGGGTTTACGGCGTTGTTGAAGAGAACCTCTTGGACCCGGCCTGTGCTGCGTGAACCCTGAACCCAAACCCCACAACCTCAAAGCCTTTAGGGTTTATAGGGTTTAGGGTTTAGGGTTCGGGGTTTTAGGGTTTAGGGTTTAGGGGCCTCAATAATTACTTCTATTATTTTGGGGTTCCTTATTATGCTTATAGTATGATGGGCCTCAAAACCCTATTCTACTTTTTAAGGCCGCCATATTACTGCCCGACAACGAGGCTTTACATAGGGTCCACGGGAATGCTTTAAAGTTTACCCACTAGACCCTGAACCCCAAGCCTAAGAGCCCTAAAACCGTACTGTACCGCACTGTATACAGGAGGTCTGTATTGACTACGTAGTAGAACTATTCATGTCTCTGTGTCTCTTTTATGCATATACATACCTAGACTACGCTATACCTCCAAACCCCAATACACCAGCATACTCAGATCAAAAGCCCCAAACCAAAACCTAAACCCCAAACCCGATAAAACTCAAAGAGCGGAGCTGCTGACACCAACTCCGGCATTCAGGGAGGTCGGCATCAATGGGAGCACCGAAGCCTTAGATCCCGTGATTCACAAGCCCAGTTGAGGGTTTAGGGTTTTGGGGTTTAGGGTTCAGGGTTTAGGGTTTAGGGGTTTAGGGTTTAGGGTTGAGGGTTTAGGTTTCAAGAATATATACTAGAGTACCTGTAGCCTCGACTGTAGTTCCTTTTGTGGGATAACCAATTATATGTTAAGGGTCTTATAAGGTAACCCGAAAAAGTAACAACCATGGAGACTATAGGTTGTATGATGGAAATAGGTCCCCCCCAAAACGCATAATAAGGATGGTCTCTTGGGACCGAATGCCACGATGGTAATATGTGCGAGCTTAACCCTAAACCCTAAACCCTAAACCATAAACCGTTATGTGCTAGTTCCAGGGTTCCAGGGATATATAGGGTTTCGGTGTTGAGGCTCCGTCCCTCTTCTCGAGGCCAGATCGCTTCATTGGGGGGGGGCGGACCTTTATCCAGACGGGTCTATGCAGTACAATAAAGGATATTCTGTTTTGTGACAGAAGTGGGTTGAGGGGGGCTAGACCTGTCGGGCAAAGTCTTGCGATGCCTTGGTGGCTTTGGTTGGAACCCTCTACCCCGGTCAACCTGCAAACCTAAACCTCGAACACTAAACTTTCAACCACAAGAAAGTTGCGGTATATGACTGATCAGAGGATCATAATGCTAGCAAGGCTGGCGTATAGAAACGAGATTGTGGCGTGAGCCTAAAAGAGTTGAGAGTTCAGGCTCTACGGAACCCAAATGCCAGCAAATCGCAAGCCCTAAAATTTCAAGGCAGGCAAGGAGCCATGCTCATAGCCCACACACTTCGGTACCTGTGGTCGGCATCCCCACGGCACGAACTCACACCAGCGCGGAGGTATGATTCCATTTCTTGCGACCTGATCATGGGGACGGGGTGTAGTTTAGGGGCCGCCAATCGGTACTTCACAGATGAGACCATGATACTAAGGATGGATACAACAAGTATCCCAAATTGCCACCTAAGGGACAAATACGTCTGATACTACGGCCACTCAAGGGTTTAGTAGGGGTTTGGGGTCTATGGCGCCGCGCAGCGTTTGTGGTATCACCTGTACAGTACTTCGGTTTACCTATAGTCTCCATTGTAGCTCCTTTTTCTGGCTTAACCAGTTAAAGATCAAGGATCCTATAGGGTAACTTACCGTAAGGGTCCAGAGGCACAATAATTAGGTACTTAGGTTTCGGGTAGTAGTTATGGCGTTTAGGGTTTCGCTTCAATAGGGATCCTAATCCTTTGGGTTTAGGGCATATGGGGTTTACAAGGTTTTGGATTTTTTGCGTGCAAGGAGGTTAGGGTTTAGGGATGGATAGGCTTTGAACGCACTCTTGTGCTGAAGCATGCATGAAACCCTAAAGCCCCAAACCCCTAAACGCACAAGCCGAAAACCTTCTCTCAACCCCTAAACCCCTAAAAACCCTAGAGCCCTAAACCCCTAAACCCCTAAAAACCCTAAAACTCCAAAACCCCAAAACCTCAAAACTCTAAACCCCAACCGCATGTTGAGGAAGATCTGGTTGAGGCCCGATGGTTTCTATTTTCTCGGAGTCCCCTTTACTGGGCACGGCCCTCATGAATAAGGGTTTAGGGTTTAGGGTTTAGAGTGCACCTGAACGAAGCAAGTTCAAAGGAAACTATAGGTGGGGAGTTTAGGGTATATAGGGCTTCTATAAGGCTTCCATAAAGTATATAGACCTTCTATAAGGCTCCTATAAACGGTAAATACCTACCTGAAAATGTCCCAACCCTAAACCCTAAACCCTAAACCCTAAACCCTAAACCCTAAATCCTAAACCCTAAACCCTAAACCCTAAACCCTAGAACCCGAGGACCGAGGATCTGGAACGCTGAGCCTACCTGAACCCCAGGTACCCTACCATACGGCTGATGCTATAAATCCTGCATTGCCCATAATAGCGAATATACCATAATTCCATAGCTATAGGGTCCTTAAGGGAATGCAGGATTTATACTAAAAGCAGTATGAAGGACCAAACTTCAAAAAAACATAGGAAAAAAGGTGCGCCTTGAGACCAGCTCCGGGTGATTCGGCGTCTTGATCTGCCTGCTTGATCGTTTCGGGGTGTAAGGGCTATTTTGGGTGTTCCTTATTATAATTACAGCATAATACCTAAACCCTATACCCTAAAGCAAGGCCCCTATATTATCCTATATTAGGGTTTAGGGTTCTTCTAGTCTGCCAGCTTCCCGGAAGTTGTGCTCCTAAAGGAGACCTGGGGCAGTCTTCGAAGGCCGGAGAAAGAGCTCGGCGAGACTATGTGCTAAGCCCTAAACCCTAAGCCCTAAACCCTAAGCCCTAGGGTTTTAGGGTTTAGGGTTTAGGGATCCCTAAACCCTAAACCCTAAGGCCTGCGAAATTACTAGACTAGGGGCGTCGGTTTAACGATCTTTTTCTCGGTAGTTATGTCGTCGAGAACCCTACCTGTAGCCGAAAAAACCTACCTTTTGAGGGTTTCCGACTATGGTTTCCATATATAAGTCCTTAAAGGGATAGGTTTTTGGGCCACAAGTAGTCCCAAGGATTCGCCATACCAGTTAGTCACGGCTTAGGTGTTAGGGCCCGGAAACGACGTGTGAAACTCTGGCTTCGCTTCCACCGCCTACATTTCGTAGTCAAGAAGAGGGTTGCCGAACATAGGGGACCCTAATACAGTACCCAAAATCGTAGGATCCTGATTATACGGGCCCCAAAATCAAGTATACCCCTTATTTGCGGAAACTCCGATAGTTGCCAAGTTTGGGGTCTCCACGTCAGGGCTGAGGGCCGAGCTTAAAGGCCTAGGTACCAGTGGTTGTGATCTCGCGGCCTGTAGCCCGAACCTCCCCAACCTCTACAAGAGAGTGCATACTAGTTCTGGTATAGTATGAGCCATAGGGTTTAGGGCTTAGGGTTTAGGGTACAGGGTTTAGGTCTAGGGTTTAGGGTTTAGGGTTTAGGGTTTAGGGTTTAGGGTGTAGGGTTTACCCTACACCCTAAACCATGCATCTGCAGGCAGGTCAGGATCCCGTTGAGTCCTTGGGACCCCGCTCTGACGGAAAAGCATAATGTAGGGGCCTTAATAATTCGAATGGGGTTTTGGGCTCCTTTTTGAGTATATTCATGATATGGAATTCCCAAAAAACAGTATAGGTAACTATTAAAGCCCCTATAGTAAGGCTCATGATTTAGCATTCGCGCGCTGTGGCATTGCTGTATGATTGAGACATGCCTTCTAGTAATACTACATGACTACTAGCCGCTGCTTGCGTGTAAGACACCTCCATTATCAACATCTTGACAATACCAACCTTCAGAACCCTGCTGCGGAAGCCAGATTGGAAGAACACAAACCAGTATCAGTGCCAACAGCAGCAGCAACCAAACTAGTTAAAACAGTAGACCATGCTCTTGCAAAGGACTGAGACTTGTCTTCGGCCAGCGAACACACGCATTCACAAACAGAATCACACGCACAAATCGAAAGAAAGAAAGCAAGAGAGTGAAACAGAGAGAGGGAGAGCAAGTAAGGACCCCTATCAGCTCTCTTCACGTGATCGGGGATATAAACTGAAAACTTTTATACTACAACTTTCAGGCTGATGAAACCCTAAACCTAAACCCTAAACACTAAACCCTGGAACGGGTGCTGGTCTCTTTGCTCATGGCTCGGCAAATTTTGGAAGACCCTCAGCATGTTCAAAAGATCAGGCCGACATTTTTGCAAGCAGCAGACCCCCGAACTACCGTCTTCAAGGATTTAGGGTTGTTTCTTAAGTGCAATGCGCGCCTCTTCTGTGCAGGCAGTGCCCAGGATTTAGGTTTGGGGTTTCGGGTTTAGGACGTCCACTCCGGAGAACTTGACGCCACCAAGAAAGCTCCCTCGATGTTAACCTACTGTTGATGATGTAGATCCTGCATTACTTTAAGGACCCTAAACTATGGGAATTCTGGTATCTTCCATATAATGGAACCCTAACCCCTAATCCCCAGAGGTAATGCAGGATCTATATCATCAGCCGTAGTTACCAGACGACAGGGCTTGTTACGCTCCACCGCAACACAAAAAACCTCGATACCAACTCTCCTAATCTTCGGGGCTGAGTACCCCAGCCCAAAAAGGGTTTAGGGTTTATAGGGTTCAGGGTTTTAGGGGTAGTGTTAGGGTTTAGGGTTTAGGGTTGAAGTATAGTAGGATCAAATAAGCCCCAAAAGGTTAAAGGTTATCTGCTCAGCCCCCTAAGTAATTGAATCCAAACTTCCTAAACCCTGCCAAACCCTAAACACTAAACCCTAAACCGTAAACCCTACACCGCGCCTCGGATCTGTTCCGTGCTGCAGCGCATCCCCCGCACTCTGAGATATTTTGCCACGCCGGTGCCGGTGCCCATGGGCACCATTCCTTAATGAGGCTATTTATGGGCAATTTCAGATTGGGCATGATCTTAAACCCCAAATCCTGAACCCTCAAACCCAAAAGCCCTTGAAACAGCAAGTAGACTTCACACTCTCGCCAGCACTCCGCGGCACAATGTCCAGATGTTAAACAACGGTGCATAAGCGACAGCCCTTAATCCTGAACTCCTACACCCCTCTAGCCTGGATCCGAAAAACTGCGCTCATCCTGCCCGGATAATGTAGGGGCCTTCACAAGTAAAATAAGGTTTTGAGGCTTCCCTTATTTTTAATTCTGGCATAATATGGCCCAAACCCTATTCTGATTATTAAGGCCCCTAAATTATATCCTGAAGGTGGGAGAAAAGCTTTGCATGGAATTCAGTGTAGCTGCAGGCCGCGAGCAACAAAACGCCCAGCACATTTCACGACGGTTGTAGAGCGTTTGCGTCGGAGCATGGTGCAGGGGCACGGTATGGGGTCTTGCTTGTTAGGGTTCAGGGTTTTGGGCTAAGACCACATGTGGTGAATTTCCCAGCTGAGGCGATTGGGGACGTTGCGGGAAGACTGCGCATCTCATGCCCGAACCGAAGCTTGAAGACTGCCAAGGAACGAGGCAGCCAACACGATTTGACGGGACAGCTGCCGTGGATGCGTTGCACGCGCTGACATATTGCCTGATTTTTTGCGAAGACGTGTGATTACCGATGGTGACCATGCTTCAAAGATCAGGGGCCACCCATCCATTCATCCGTCCATTCGTACACACGTTCGTGAGTGCTTGCTTGCATACATACATGCGTACATACACAAAACACGTACATCCCTACGTACATATACATGCATATAGACATACATGCGTACATACGTACATACATGCATGCATACATACATACATACATACATACATACATACATACGTACATAGTACACACGTACATACATACATACATACATACATACATACATACATACATACATACATACATACATACATACATACAACCATTACATGCAAACATACATGTATACATACATACATGCATGCATACAAACATATATACATACATACATACATACATACATACATACATACATACATACATACATACATACATACATACACAAGTACGTACATACCTACCTACCTACCTACCTACCTACCTACCTACCTACCTACTGACTGACTGACTGACTGACTGACTGACTGACTGACTGACAGACAGACAGGCAGACAGACATACGCGCATCCATGTATGCATACATGCATTGTTCCATGCCTACATACATGCCTACGTACCTGCACAAGTACAGACCTTCATCCATCCATCTATCCGAGTATGCATCCATCCATGCAAACAAACACACGATAGAAGAAGCATACATACATACCTGCACACATGCATACGTACATACATCATACCTACGCACAAACAGGGACGGATAAACAGGCTTGTATGCACCAGATACAACTCAATGCACATGTTCATGTCTTCCCAGGTGCAGAGCCATGGGAGGCACCCAGGCACACCAGTCGAATTGCGCAGTCGGCTCCACAAAGTGATCATCCTCAGGCGCAAGAGGAGTCTAATGAAATTGCGGCCGGAGGGATAAGGACGTTAAAGAGATCGGCTTGGGAGGTTCCGTCTTGCTGCCAGGCCACCAAACCTTTAACAAAGGAATCCTGGTTGCGGTATTCATGTTCATAACCCAGTACTGTTGCCCGATCGATAAGGACAAGGATCACCTGAAGTTAATACACTTATGCAGAACCCCCACGCCCGCTATCGCAGGTCATATGCTTCGAAAGGTAATCGTTGTGTATAGATTCTAGATGTTTGCTTTGGGAAAGACCTTGATGTGAGGGCCGGCAGTGAGGGCCAAGGAACATACTCATTACGGTCGTGTCCGCACTTGTCCAGCGGTCCGGAGATCCAAGTCTTGCTCAAAGCTTAACATGGCTGTGCGCACATTCCAAACCCAAAGCCCTAAGCCCGAAACCCCCTAAACCCTAAACCCTAAACTCTAAACCCTAAACCCTAAACCCTAAACCCTAACCTCACTCAAATCTTCTGTCGAATGCCAAGAGACCGCACCAGCAGCTCCTGATGCAAGCAGAAGCAGTGCTCCTCATGCAAATGCGGGGTTTGGGGTTTAGGGTTTAGGAGCAGCGTTGATTATACACTCCTGTGTTGCTGCATACCACCTGTCTCCATTGTAGTTCCATTTTGGGGGATACCTTATAAACAAATCCCTAATATATAGTTGGTGAAACCAAAACCAGGAACTACAATGGAGACTATAGGTAGGGTTCAGAAGTCCCTAAACCCTCAACCCAAAACCCCAATCCATGATAATCCTAACACCCCTTTGGGTTCCCTCAACCCTAAACCCTAAACCCTAAACCCTAAACCGCCAAGCAGAAGAGTACTGTGGCAAGTCTTTTAGACCATCGAGGCCTGCCCTGCTTTGAATGATCAACGTGCGTAGTAACCTCCTGTACTTCTGGTGTGTGCGGGTTTAGGGTTTAGGGTTTAGGGTTTAGGGTTTAGGGTTTAGGGTTTAGGGTTTGTGCAAACCTACACCAAACACTTCTTGCTCCCTGCATTGCGCAAGTGGCTCTGAGGAAGGCTTGTGCCACACCGGGTTCTGTATGAGCCACTATAACATACTATAATATACTTTATCTTCTACAATCTACTATACTTACTATACTATACTATAGTGTACTATTTATAGTGTACTATGCTATAGTGGAACCTACTAGTGTATGCAAAACAAACACCATGAATGACGGCACTGAGCGGCACTGGAAAGGGTAAACCCTTGCCCTAGACCCTAAATCCCAAAACCCTACCTTTTAAATGCCCTAGACCAGTAAACCCCAACAAGGAGCCGAAGGGAGACCCTAAACCCTAAACCCCTAAAGCCCTAAACCCTAAACCCAAGCCCCTAAACCCGGAACCCTAAAACCCTAAACCCCTAAATCCTAAACCGTAAAGACCC